>JAHWFP010231710.1:0-24309 GCA_023313725.1 Lithobius niger | reverse complement strand
AATCTGATTAAGGTCCACAATTTTTTACTTCCGACATCCCCCCCCCCTCCCAATCCGATCTTCAAATGCTGGATGCGGCCATGATACCGGTGACCTGGAGATGACGATACGTCGAGTAGTCTTACGTGGCCACTCGTCTCGTCGAAAAAAGCACCCCGTGGACTTCACTGCCTTACACCGAAGCAGGGTAAAAAAGTAAACTACCAGGTAAATGGCGCGCCGGTTAATGGAGCCTGTAATGTGTGGTGCAGTGGCAACCCGGACCACTGCACTGTGACTGAGGTTGGCGCTAATGACCACGTTGTCGACGCGCCATTAAGCCTCAATCCCCCCCCCCCTGCTTGCCGCGGTATCAAACTAAAAATAGCTAACATCCATTTCACGAGACGAATTATCATTTGCAAATATGGTTGAACAACTCTGGTGCCGTGAACAACACTGTAGTCACCAAAAAAAAAAAGTTTTTGTTACCTTCTATTGTTTGCAATACCCCAAACGCAAATTAGAAGAGCAACAATTTTTGTGAGGTATGGTGGAGAGTGCAGTAAAGTAAAAAAACATGGGGTGTCAGGATCTTTTTGAATTTTGATGTATATTTTATCCGTCGGATCGTTACGAATCTGTCGAAAATATGCGAATATTGTAAACGTAAGTCGTAGCTACATCTTGTGTAAATTCGAATGTTGTTGGCTTTTTAGCATGTTTTATGGTTTTGCAATCATAATTTGAAAATGCATATCGTATTCAGGTTCGGATTCATATTGATGAATTGCTGACGATTTGTGTCTATTCATTGTGTTTTGATTTGTGCTTAAACTTTTTGTAATCGGGTGGGGTGGGTTCGCTTCTCAGTGTACATAGAGACAAACTTACTAGCTAGAAAATCGCATATGGTATACAAATCTTGATACAAAAGTAAGTCGCACTAGTCTTCAGCAGAAGCACACATATATAAAACATTAAAAAGTTAAAAGGTAAAAGCTGAGTGTCAAGGGGGCAGCTATGTTGGGCAGCCTGGTAGTTATCCAATTTCCAACATGGCTGCCCCCTTGACACTCAGCTTTTGCTGATAGCTTTTACCTTTTAACTTTTTTTCCCCCAATTTTTTAATGTTTTATATGTGTGCGTCTGACGTGCGGATCGTTAACTAAATCCTTTTTTCTTTTTTTACGGTTGCGTGTCTTCCTGTAGTGGTTAAACGCGACCATCAAATGTTATGATTTCATTGACTATTCGTCGAGAAAGCCTATTTGTTGTAAGAAAGCAACGATGTTTTAATATGCCGTGTTTTTTAAAGTCCACTTGACTACCACTGAAAATGGGCGACGGACGGACGGGCAAATTCGCTGCTGTAGTCTTCCCAGCCCTTTCGGCTGTACATAAGACTAAAAATAGAGATACCCAAGAGCCTTTATTTAAAACTTTAACCCCTTTACAGTGGGTACACCATAAAATTAAAAAAAAAAAACATAATAAACAAAAAATACAGTATTCGATCTCGTAAATAAACGGATGAAATAAGACACTTCCAGACTGTTTTCCGTGTTGCAGTAATTCGTTAGACTTAATAAAACTAAACAATATTACATCGACTTAGCGCTGGAACGTTGTATACCATATTTCACAATATCCCAACCTATATTAACGGATTTAGGATTATGCACGAGTGATGTCTGTGGCGCGTATGGATGTGCACGTTTCAACCAGCTGCCATATTCGCTTTCTATTCTAATACTGAAGTAGGACCGGGGAGGTGGGGGTGGGGGGCTAAAGGAGAATTCGGATGAGCCGCCCCACAGAATTTGCTGACGTCATCAGGTTTACGAGTTGTTCATATGGATGCTTCTCAGGAGAGCCCATGTGCCCTTCGTTGTATTAAAGAGTCGATCATGGCGGTATTGAGAATAGCACGTGACCGTGTGACGTGACTCGGCGTCATTCGACGTGCGGAACCAACATGAGCTCCTCCTTGTGGCGCTGTCTGTCCCTAAGCTCGCACGTGCACGAGAATAATAACGCCGATGGCTTTGTGCTCCCGGCTTATTCACAGCAATGTAAACATCATTACGAAGGGAGAATCCTGGCGCAATGCAACCGGGTAGAAGGGAGGGTTTACCCCGCTATATGACCGTCGCTGTTGTCATGGCAAACCGCGCCGCCAACCTTTCAAGTAGCCATTTTTGGGGGGACGAGGCTACAAGTCCAGCGGTAGCAGCCGCGAACCAATCTCGTTTACGTAGCTTGCAAGCGTTTCGTACCTTGTTCGTTATAAGCTCATGTGAATAACCAAGGGTGGATGTCGGTGTAGACTCGATATGTGGGCCGTTGTTTTTTTTTTTCCTGCACTCCATGTACCGGACATGTCGGTGATAGTACTCATTTTACACTACCAGATGACGCTACCAGTAAATAGGCCTACATTTGCATGCCATGAGGCATACTTCTTTGTTTGTTTAATTTGTGTTCGTGAGTATTCACTCAGCAAAGCTTAAAAAGGCCAACCTAGGCCAAACGTGTCAAGTAATTTTTTTCCCAATTCACGGAGTGGTCAGATAATCGAAAATAAAATCCCTAGTGAATCTCTTATCTCTTCCTAGCGTGTCTCTGGATGAGTTCCTGCAATCTACTGCTGTCCAATTCTTGGAATAAAACAGGATCTTGAGGGGGATAGTAACGGGGGGGGGGGGGGGGGGCCACAAGCCCCTGCCCTCATGGCAAAGTACCATATTTATAAAAATAAAATGCCCGACATTAGCTGGAGCGGTGGTGTAAAAGGGACGTAAAAAGGGGAAAAAAGGGGGTAAAAACGGATAAGAAAATGCCTGCAAAGAGGGGCAGAAAAAGGGACAAAATGTAAGGAAGGGATGCAAAGAAGGGCAGAGAAGGGCACAAATGTACACATGTTAGTACAAATTACACATATGTATTTGTATTTTTTTTTGCAGTTTTCTCTGCAAAGAAGGTCGTGATTACTTGTATTTACGTTTGAGTCATCTATACAACTGGACACAAAGGGGCAGTGGGAACACGTTAGAAACGTTCGACATCACAATCTCGTCACTGCATTATCACAAGATGCTTCAAGAGGCGCCTTTTTGATCTTGGAATTTGCCGAACTGTTGCCGACAGTTGGCGCTAGAGGGGAGTGACATAACGTAGTATTATTGTGTATAACTGTATGTGGTGGAGACAGTAACTGGGTTAGCTGCAAGGGGCACTGGAGGGGGAAAAGAAGGTCGTCTTACTGAAGCCAATGCTATTAGACTGGATTTCTTAAGCCTACAACGCGCGATTTTTGTTGTTGGAGAAAACAACGTTGTTTTAAGCCTAAGAAATCCGCTCTCAAAGTACTGCCTTGAGTAGAAGTCCCGTTGTTTTCCCTTACATTTTAATCTAGTGCCCCTTGCAGCTATGCCCTCCAGATGCTATCTCGTAGGCAATATGACGTCACTTGACGCTGCTCTATACTATAGTTTAACTCGTAGCCAGCTAAGTGATAACTTAAACATTCCACAGAAGGTAGAGCCATTTCAGTCGGCTCTGCGACTTTAGACTAGTAGCTCATATGTCGGCAATAATTTCGGCACTGTCCAAGTTGAAGATGGCGCCTATCGAATCATCTTGTGGTGATGCAGTAATGAAATAATTGTTGTATCTAACGTATCGCATTCTTACCACGTCTTTTGTTTCCAATTGTTGTGTAGATGACCCAAAGGTAATATGGAAATAACAATCCATGTAACTGCCCTTTTACGAAATTTAGGAACATTTGCAATACAAAAAACCTCTCGACTTCCGGTTTGCAGAACTATAACTATTTTCACCTTTGCCCTTTCTCCATTTGCTAGATAGAGTCTGTAGGAAAGTAAGCCGAATTTGTGCACTGCATTCGGGCTTACTTTCCTACAATCATACCGCGTGCCTTACGATTCATTACTAGATAGAGTCTGACCCTATCTGTTGGTACACTGAACTTGTTAGGAACAAGATGGTGCTGCAATTACAACAGTACATGATCGCATGAAACCACGGATTCTGTGCAGTTCCAGTATCCGGATTTTTTCACAACACCATCCACTAAAGTAAACTTTCATCTTCCAAGCAGCTCCTGCTGTTTTTATCATCTGGACAGAAAAATAGGGAAATACAAGTTGTTTCTTTGTGCATGTGATGGATAGAAACCAAAACGAAAAAGCAGAAATGCAAAGAGCCAAGATGGAACCCTCCTCAGTCTTCAAGCTCTATTTTCGTTGTACTTTGTGGCAAATTCAACCAACCGTAAAAT
The DNA here is from genome assembly GCA_023313725.1 of Lithobius niger. Taxonomy (NCBI): domain Eukaryota; kingdom Metazoa; phylum Arthropoda; class Chilopoda; order Lithobiomorpha; family Lithobiidae; genus Lithobius; species Lithobius niger. The sequence continues at coordinate 20,024 of JAHWFP010231710.1, read as the reverse complement.
GAATTGCAAACAATACTGTGCAACATGTGATCATTGTAACCTGGCCTCGTGGCGGCGGCTGGAGGCATGGCAACGTTTTTGGAACGATCAATTCGGTTTGGGTCCCCAATCTGGAAAGACTTACTCAAAATTCGATCCCCCAATTTCAGCCACGCATTTGGAAATTACTTCACCAACTTCAATCTCCAGATCCTTCCAAAACCCTTGCACCCTCAGCCTTAAGTCAGGCGAGAGTCCACCATCCGAATTAAACTGTGAACTGCCGAAGAATGCCTTTCCATCTATGAGGTAGGTTAAGTAGAAGAAGGGTCTCCTGCGTTGAGGGGTTAAGATATTTTCGATGCTCTGGCCAAAGAGAAAGTTCGCAGCAAGAGGCATAAATTATCGATTATAATACACCGAATGCTTCTATGAAAATCGATAACTTGTGTGTTTTAACACGAGACCGAAGGTCGAGGGAAATTTGTTGGAAAGGAGTTGAGTGCTAAAATGCACAAATTAGAAATCTCACAGAATCAGGAGCGGAATTCGGTTTGAGAATTTTTATTTTCTTTCCAAAAACCGATTCTTCGAAGCAATTTCAGGTTTCGATTTTCGATTTACGAAGAAATGTTGATTTACGATGTTTAGTTTTATGATGTTTACGATGTAGAGATTTAATTGGAACTAATCCTGACGATGTTTACCTGTATTTTTGGCATAGCGATACTAGCCCCCTTACATATTTAATCAACCAACCTGTCATTGCGTTTTCTTTGGCGCTGGTATTTCGTATTAGGCTTAAACGACGTTTTAATGTCGCTGAAACACCACGTTAATAGTATCCTGGACGAAAACCATCTTCGTGTTACCGTAAAAGTCCGACGATTCACGAACTGCCGAGAAGCAGTTTCGTGTTTCCGTAAGAGGCCGATGATTAACGATGTTGACGTCTTTTCCCTAATTTGGGCAAAATAAGAATGAAAAGTGAAACCGCATCTTCTAATTGAGATATACTGTATAGATCTCTGGTTTATTTGTCGGCGACCATTAAAAAAGAGTAAATCTTCGATCTGTATAATTAATGACGTAGAAAGCTCAGGTGTGTCTTTTCTGTTTAAGTTGGCATGGTGCTCGTTTTGCAGAAAGAAAACAAAAATTCTCTGGATTATTTTTTATGTATACGCTAGGTACTATGTATGACAGCACTTATTTGAAACTACTGGATCGGCCTAAATTAGTCCTGTTTTTCATGGTATAGGCCTATTTGGGTTGGTTTGATTTGTGCTAGCGAATATCCACGAAGTATTGCCAAATTAGGTCAAATACGCAAAGTAATTTTTCTCCTCAGGCACGGAGGAATCAGAAAATCGAAAGTGAAGCCCCTGGTGTGATATACGCTGAACTCGTAATTTATTTCCCAGCATGTCCATTACGGCGCTTCGGATGCAGCCCTTGGTAAGAGGAAGGGCTTATTCCAGGAACATTCGGCAATTCGGTTTGAAACATGTACCTGACAGCAGCAGGGTCGACGGTCTACCATCGTATCCTCGTCCGCCCACGACGCCACCCGCCAAAACTCATCGAACTCCCAACCACCCTCCTATCCCCCCACTTTTCCGATGACGTAGAGCTTAATCCCGACTCTGCCCCTGCGGAGCCCGGATAAATATGGCGGCGCCCGCCTGATGAACTAATCGAGTGTGTCGCCGCGGGATTTGGTGCTGCCCTCTATCTGTGTGCCGCCACGAGCCCCCACGCCAATCCCTGGGAGAGGCGCGCGCTATTATCGTCGTTGGGCACGCGCGCCGACCGAGCTGATGGACGCTGATAAAGCGCCGCTGATTGGACGTCTTGGTAGAGCAAGCGCCGTAGCCGTGCTGCGGGACTGGTGGCCCCACTGCAAACCAATTACGGCACTACAAAGCTCGCCTTCAAGGGAACAGCATGTCGCCGACTGATAAAGCGGTCGACTCGTGTCGGTCGACAGCGGTTCGTATTAAAGCCCTGGCGGCCCCCGAATTGACGCCCTTACTCCCACGGCGACGAACCAGCGACAAGCAGAACAAACCCAGATATTAGAGGCGATTAGACAAGACGCTTGGTTGGAGAGCGAAGGCAGAGAACGAACGGTTCGCCGAACGAATGGGGGCCGCTCGGTTGGGCGGTGGCGGCACGGACGAACGAAGGAAACGAGCTACACAAGTAAAGAGGACCTGCCCACATCCTAGAAGAAAAAGACACGTAGACGTCGATTTTCTGGCGTTTTGGTCGATTCCTGGCATTGTTCTTGCGGATATCTCATTCTGAATTAAAAGTCTCTGAGCTAGCAAATATCAAACCGACAAGATTGTAAGAGGTATATCCCTGATTGACAATGTCCGGCAAGTCAAGAAACACAACAAAACCTTTAATTTTCGACTCTATTTCGAGGTTTTATCACAAAAATCACACAATAAAAGATAAAAAATATACAGGGCAATCAGTCCCAGCCTGCTTGTCTAGTGCCACCTTGGGAATTTTTCCAAGTTGGTGCTTGATAGGGCGGCACTGGTTGCCCTGCGCATTTTTAGCTTTTATTGTGTGAATTTTTGTGATCAAGCCTCGAAATAGAGTCGAAAATTAAAGGTTTTATTGTGTTGACTTGCCGCACTGTTTTAGTCGGGGCACACCTCTTAAAACTTCGGTACTTCGCCGGCAAAATGGTTACGTACAGTGAAATCAACGAGCTTTAACTGGCCATTGCCATCAGATGAAAGACTGAAATCCTTGGCAGTTTTGGAAATTAGTTTCTTGACCTCAAGAGATGGAGTTACTAGCCGTCCTACGTCCCGTCGTACATTGAAAAGACAGCTGAAGTTTCTGGTGGTGCTGAGAGGGCATTTTATTAAGGGGGCTTGGGTTTAAGTCGCCGGAATTCAGCAGTGTCATGGAAACCAACCGCGACCATTCAAACATCGGCCTGTGCACAGCCTATACGGAAACCGTGATACGAATGGGATGGAATGGTTGGAAACGTATCTAGCCATTTTAACATGACTGGTGCATGTTTAAATCAGATCGTCAAGACCGAGCACAAGCAAAGATAGCATATCCGGGTGGCACATAACTTTTTTGACACGGACATTCCCGATCCCAAGAAAATGATGATTTTTAATTTTTCTTAATTTCCTAAATTACGTATCTCGATCGCCCTACCGCGCTCGCCTCGGCTAGACATACAACATCAGAAACCTGCTACCAAAAACTTGTCCGGCCAACCAAAACCAGGGCGATAAAAAACGTTACCCGGCTTACGCCTGAGATCCGTCTAGACGCCCCAGAATCTGAATTGTCCGGGTAAGAAACCTATTAGCATCCGGGTTAGGACATTAGTACTAACCTAGCACATTCTGAACCACTCGGCACTACAAAAAAAAAAACTAGCCTACTCTGACAGCGTTTGTGCTAGTTAAACAAGTTTAAAAAAATGCGGTTGAGACTGAAATAAAAACCGTCACGTGGAGCACTATGCCTTAGGCTACACGAAGTTACAAAGACACCAAAAATTTAGAAGTCGACAGTTGTCTTCATTTTCAAAGGTAAAAATAATTTAAAAGGACAGGATACAATGCTGCAGAAACTCTTCAAACTTGGTTCGGGCTTCCGCTACAGTAATACTTAATACACATTAATAAAAGATAATAAACGACGAAACAAAATAGTGATTCCGAAAGTAGCAATATTCCTGTTTTCATTTAACCTCCTAACTATCAGTCGGTGCGATTAACTTGACGAATGTTTTGGTGCGTTGATATCACTCCTTCGAAGGGCCGAACCATTCAGAACTTGGCGGTCCCTTTTACCAGTTTTGGATTTTGATATGATTTGAATTAACGTCATCAGGTTATAGCAAACTGACCGGACGGGAAGTCATGAGTTGTTATATAGCCTAATGACGTTAATTCAAGCGGTCTTTAGTTAGCACAGTGGTTAGTGCGTTGGGGATAGGCTCAATTCAGTTATCTGGCTCATGATGATAACTTGCCAGACGCATGATGAATTTACGGACTCATGAAGGAAAGTGAATTTTTTTTCGTCATTATTGCTGCTCGCTTGTCATCTTTAGAAGTTCACAATATTGGTCTCATTCTGTTTCTACGTTCATTACTAACTTACTACAGCTTATTAACGTACAGCTTACAGCAAACTTGACAGCGTATTTAATTTCTTTACCATTCAAGACTATTTCCGTTGCGTAAACCGAGCCCGCTTGACATTACATCTCGTAATTATTCAAATAAAATTGTAATGGCGGTTTCGGTTTCGATTGTGATTTACTCTGCGCCTGCGTAATAATAATAATGCGACGGCTGGCACTCGGCGTGCGTACTAAACACGTCGTGCCTCTTACAGGCAAGAATGGGCCACCCCCACTAAATCGCTCCCGATCTTTCACATTTAATGCTGCTGCATCGGCTACAAACGAGGTTGCTTTTTTTTTTGTAACTCTAAGCTTTATACTTTAAAAATCGGGACATGAAGTTTGACAATAGAGTTTTATGGAAAATCGCGTGTCCGTAACGACTTTAACGACTTTTCCCGTGTTGCCCATAACCATTTAGGTGCTTGCAAGCGTCGACGCGCAAAGTCTCTCGTCCCCAACCTACACACATTTGGGTTACACGGAAAATTCTTGAAAGGTGTATTGAGTAGCTTAACTCATTTGGTTTTCAAGGAAATATCAGAGGAGGGGCGGCGGGGAGGGGAGGTAGAGGGAATGAAATAATGTATTACACAACCGAAAACACGTGCCCCATCAAAACCACGCACTCTTTCTGCGCGCGTGCATCTTTTGAATCCCCGTACAGGCCAACTCATTCAGACTCTAACTTAGCTGACTCAAAGGGCTTAAACGACACAACAACCGCCGCAAAACGGTCCACAACACCATTGTTTCGTTCCAACCGGTCATGTGATAATTGAGACGATTCAACCCCTAATGCTTTGTGCCCTTCGGCTGTTGTTAACCGAGGCGACAAATGCACGTAGTTTGTGAATACGACAGCGCGTAAGTGGGTAGGGGGCTGTTGCGGCGAGTGGGAGGTGGAGAGAGAGAGAGAGGAGGGGGTGGGGGAGGTTGGGGGACACAGTTTCGGATTCAAAGAGTTTTAAAGCTTCGCCTTTTCGGTTTACGACATCCAACCCGTTTAACTGCCTTTTCCAGCCTAACGTTTACGACAATCGCCGACAAACGGGACAGTTTTCAACATCATTGTTTTACGTTCAGGCTCGAATACACGCGCGCCGCCTACGTGCGTGTACGATACGTCTGGCACGAGTGGAAGGTGGGGGCGGGGGTGGGCGGTGGGGGGCATAATTAAACACCTTTCTCGTAACAAGCTGCTCTACATTGTTGTTATTACGCACGTGTTAAGGGGAATTCAATGGCGGAATTCCGCGGATAACCATTCTTTTAGCTTCAGTAAGTTGAAACGGTTACTATGGTTCGGCCCACGTGTGGCTGCGCAGAGCGGAAAAGCTTGAAGTAGCACTGTCAGTAGCAATAAACGACACCTGGTAAAGGGGAAAAGAATCAGCCTGTCAGTAATCAAGAATACAAGATATACTAATACTGAGAAAGAAACAAAACACATCGGCTCCGCCTGGTAATGGGTAAAAACAATCAGAATGCCAGTAATAAAGAATACAACATGTACTAATCTGAGAACGAAAGAAAACACATCAGTTGAACTTGGTAATGGGTACAAGAATCAGCCTGTCAGCAATAAAAAAAAACACAAGCTGTACTAATCTGAGAAAGAAAGACCATTGGCAGTACCTGGTGATGGGTAAAAGAATCAGACTATCAGTAATAAAAAATACATGTTATACTAATCTGAGAAAGAAAGAAAAAACATCGGCAGTACCTGGTAATGGATTAAAGAATCAGACTGTTAGCAATAAAGAATACAAGATATACTAATCTGAGAAAGAAAGAAAACATCGGCTGCACCTGGTAGTGTGGGTAAAGAAATCAGACTATCAGTAATAAAGAATACAAAATATACTAATTTGAGAAAGAAAGTAAACACGTTGGCTGCACCTGGTAATGGGTACAAGCATCAGACAGTTAGCAATAAAGAATACAAGATATACTATTCTGAGCCAGAGAAAACACACATCGGTTGCACCTGGTGATGGGTACAAGAAAGAATCAGACAGTTAGCAATAAAGAATACAAGATATAATAATCTGAGAAAGAAACAAAACACATCCGCTACACCTGGTAATGGTAAAAAAAATTAGACTGCCAGTAATAAAGAATACAACATATACTAATCTGAGAAAGAAAGAAAACACAACAGCTGAACTTGGTAATGGGTACAAGAATCAGCCTGTCAGCAATAAAGAAACACAAGCTGTACTAATCTGAGAAAGAAAGAAAAAACATCGGCAGTACCTGGTATTGGATGAAAGAACCAGACTGTCAGCAATAAAGAATACGAGGTATACTAATCTGAGAAAGAAAGAAAACACATTGGCTGCACCTGGTAGTGTGGGTAAAAAAAATCAGGCTGTCAGTAATAAAGAATAAAAAATGTACTAATTTGAGAAAGAAGTAAACACGTTGGCTGCATATCAGACAGTTAGCAATAAAGAATACAAGATACTAATCTGAGAAAGAAAGAAAACACATCGGTTGCACCTGATGATGGGTACAAGAAAGAATCAGACAGTTAGCAATAAAGAATACAAGATATACTAATATGAGAACGAAAGAAAACACATCGGCTGCAAGTGGCGCTCGAAACCAGGAGCGTTCGTTTTCTAGCCAGTTGCTCTGCCAACTGCGCTACCGGGTCACCCTTCCCATAGCGTGTTAAAGCGTCTAGCTTACAATTGACAAACAATGCAAACTGTCTGCAGTAAAGACTGGCCTTGTAGGAATACAAGTCACTGTAATCTGAGAAAGAATGAAAGACAACTGCCCTGACCAATACTCGAACATAAAACTTCTGATGTACCAGGTGTGGCGCTCTGACTACCGTGCTACCGGGGCGGGCCCTGATTACAGAAGTGGACCCTGTATATAGACGCTGTTCAACTTTTCTTAGTGTTCACTTAAAGGTCACAAACATTACACCTAGGAGGGAAAGCAACTTCCTTTTTGGCTTCCTATAAGCAGAAATATTGCAAGCAATAAATAATCATGCTTTCCCGGATGCGTATCTTGTATTTTTACAAGGTAAGTCTTTATAATGCAGATTGTATGCTTTGTTTACCTACTACCTTGTGGTTTTTTGTTCAATTGGACGTCCAGAACTCAAACGACAATTGTTAGGACTTGTAAAGTTAATTGTCTGGTTTACAGGGGTGTGCGGGTGCCCTACATTATCGCGGGTCAAATTATTTTGTCAAAATCTTGGTCCACTCGTTAAAAATCATATTTTTGGCAAATGTTGACCGTTGTTGACATTCCTGTACACCATTTTAACTGGCTCGAAACGAGCTTTTCAATGGTGATAATTTCAAGCCTCTAACTCAAAATACTAGGAATTAGTTACCTAGCAAAAACTAAGATACATCGAATACTAGATGACATAAACAACATCATTAGCAAAACGTTATATTTTTGTAGGCTGGCTATACACACTCTTTCCGCTTCGAGCTAGGTACATACATGTCAAAGAAATGCGATTAGTTAAATAAAATAAGAAATACAATAAAATGCCTGGTTGCCTGGTGCTTTAATTTGCAATCTCTCCTGTAAACCAAACAATTTATTTGCATGGCCTTATCGAGACAAGACGATAACCAGACCGAGTTTAGGCTACTTCTTTTCTCATCTCGACGAAATCCCTAATGAAAGGGGTTCATGTCCTCATATGCATTCGACGATCCCCTTGTTGTGGTGCTCATGCTCACAGCACCCGAAACAATGAGAAACTTAACATGTAGAAGAAACTATGGGAAAATGAGTGTCTTACACTGCTCCCAGTCTGTGGAATGAGTTACCAAAGTCAATTTCTACTAATTTAAACTGTCGAAATGTTTTAAGTTTTGTAAGAATGTATTTCATGAACTCGTACAAATCTTGTGTGTAATCTCTTAAGGCATTTTATTATTATTACTATTTTGTGTCTAGTGTTCTTTTTGCTTATTTTGATGTTTTTTTTCCCTATTGTAAATGATTTTGTTATTTGTGCTTTCTGCCTGGTTCGCTGCTATAAAACAGGAATCCTGCATACCTCGTGGCTATTTCCATCGTGCAGCATGCTTCATGAAAATAAACTAACTGTTATTACTATATCATATCATTTCTTCTGTTTCAAAACCATAGTACGACATTATTGGTAAAGAGTCTCGTAAATTATGTGCGCACAAAAACGGCATCGTGATGGCGGCTGACATGCGTAATGACGGCGTCGTTGCCTACAGGCAGGCTTGTAAATCTCCAGCCTGCCGAAACAAGACCCGAAAGGGTTAACGCAATCCACGCACGCGCGCACAGCATGAAAAGGGGTTTTCGAATACCAAGGGGCAACAGCGCTAAAAGAGCACACAGTGAATAAGCATAATTTTGGCTTTGTTTAAAACCAAGCTACACTGGGGAAACCCTTTAAACAAAGCAACACATAAAAAGAATTGTTTTTAATTATAAATGTCTAAAACAGAAGTAACTTAAGCATATAGGGTAAAAAATGGGTTAATCAAGTACGTAATCCATTGCGTAAATTTCAGGCTTTTATCCTGTTGGTGATGTTTCTCCATGGATGATCAAAGACAACATAGCTCGTGGCATTCGTTCAACCGCGAATTCTGATTGGTCGATCGAAGGATAATCGCGTGGCACGTGCCTTATGAGTGTATGACTCAGTTGTTTTAGAAACAGATTTCCTTGAAATGACATAAGTCAACATAAAGCGTCTACCGGTGACGTGGCCGTGATTCAGACAAAAAATAAAAAGTTTGAGGCGATGGAAGGTTCTCTTAAAGTGGTAAATGTTAAAGTTTTGTTTAGATACATGCATACAAATATTTAAAAAATAAATATTTGAAAATATTTGTATTTGTACTTCCAAGAACTATCTGGGAATGGAATGGGTGGGGTTGGGGAGCAACTCTCCCTCCAGTTGAGGCTAAAGAGGGCGTAAAGAGCACACAAAAAACTGTTTGTAAACGTTTATTTTATTTTTTTTCCAGATGTGGACCTTTTTTCACAACAAATCTGCAATACTTAAAAATTAAAAGTTAAGCGGCTACGGCGCTCAGTGTGTAACAATCATCGAATACCCTATTCAATCAATATATCCGTTAATAAGTGCATCCTTTTTTCTTTGCAGACACTTCGAGTATTTCTGGCAGCACAGAAGCACAGTAGTTCCTTAAGCACGACGACCTCCATATTTTAAAGGATGGAGACGATTAATTTAATCGAATCCGAACCACACATTTTGGATGCACACGATTAGGAGTCCACCCCTTCACCGACCATTGCAAAAAGAAAAACACTCAAGGGTATACAACAGATCTAAGGTTCCCGTCAAAGAAAAATCCTTAAAACCTGTGAAACATGAAAAAGAAAAAAAAAACATGTTAAGGCATGATACTAGCGCTACTTTTCAGCGATGCCTGGTCCCTGATTTTCGACTACAGCATCCCTCAAGATATGTGTTTATAATTTTTTTTTCACACGTTTCTCGGAATATGTGGATGATTTTTGGGAGGGAGCCATTCATCCAGCTGTTTGCGCTGTATCATTTGAATGACGCTAGTAGTGTTAATGTTACTGTTAATGTTAATGTTACTGGTGTTTTTTATCTGAATCCGTTGCTTAGAGTCATCAAGTGTAACAACGATGACGAACACATGACGAAAGAAACCAAGCTAGTCCAATCTTAAAAAGAGATTGTTCTAAAACATTCTAGGGTTTTTATACGCCATTGTCACCCTTGTCAGAACTGGTTTCATTCAAGTCAAAGACAATACAAGAGAAGCATAAGACAAGACTTGATGAGTGTTGGTAAATTTTACTTGTCTTGCATTTTACGTTACAACTGCACCTACATTTTCGCGCCTCTGTCGGTTTATTGCTAAGGGGAAAGTTTAAAACACCGGAGTTTTTTTTTCTCCATTCGGATTCTTAGGAAAGACCCCGGGAGTCTCGAAAATTCAGATATAGGTGAAGGTGTAAAATAAAATCGAAGGTGTATTACGACCTCATGGCCACAACGGGGTAAGAGTGGTACCCCAACCTCTCCAAAATACGAACAGCAATGTGTCTGCATCGCAGCTTTTAAAATTGAATACCTACTAAAGTCTTAAAAGTAGCCAACCAATCCGGGTTGAGAGTTTGGCAAAAGTTGGAGCATCGGTTGTTTTTATTTTTATAACTTCATAAACTATGATGAACAAACAATCCAAACCGAATCTTTTAATCAAAACTCCATTCAAATGTTTGTTTTCGTTTATTATTTTTTTTCAGAAGGGGAAAGGGGCATCCGTTGTCTTTCTTTCCCCCCCGGTCCGCACTACCCGTCATCCGTAGGGAAAGATGTGGAAGCAAGGCAGGCGTTCTTTGTTGACAACTAGATCCCTTGCGACCATCTCCAAGTCGCGTTAGGCCTCTTCTTTTCAGGCTTGCGAAAATCTCTCTGGCTCGTCGTCCTCCATTACGTTGATTGTTTGGCTACTTGGGTGAGTTGTCAGGAGACACCGCTAGGGGAAAGCGAGAGAGTGAGAGAGAGAAAGACCACAGCCCGGACGGAGCCAAAGCTCTTCCCTGATTGGTTGGTTAGCTAGCTGCTTCTTCCATCCCTTGCTGACAGACACGGAGCGGGAAGAAAAAGAATGAAAAAAAGAATAAAAATAAAAATAAAAGAGGATACAATTATCAACGGGATTATGGATAGTCCAACCGAGGTTGTTTTATGAACACGCGATGATGATGTGACAAGCTTAATAGCGCTTCATCTCGGCGTGTTTTGTGATCAGGGAAACATGATGAAAAGCACGTCACGGAAAAAGAAGAAGACTACTGGAAAGCAGAGCTGGATTGTCTAAATTTCTTGCGTCCAAAAGGTCTTTTTTTTTTGCGGACTGGATAATACCACTCCACCTGTTCTAGGCGGCTTGTAAATGCGAAGGGGTAATTCTAATATTCTCGGGGAGGATGGGGAGTTGGTGTGGTTGCCAAATTGACCATGTGGTTATTGAAGGGTAGAAGGAGGTGCAAAAGCGACCCCCCCCCAAAAAAAAAACAAAATGTCAGTAATGGTAATATTTATGCAAAATAACAATATTCCCTCCCAATATATCCTGAGTCTATCAATATAGTCTGCAAAAAGAAAAAAATACTTCCGTCTCTAAATCACGGAATCAGAACGGGATTGATTATTTCAAGGATGGATATGGGAGTAGAGTTAATATCTGATGATTTTTTTCCTTACTTTTTCCCTTTTCCCTTTTTTTCTTATTTTTCCCTTACTTTTTTTTTTGCATTTTCCCTTTTTTTTTAATTTTTTTTGTCTCCTTCTCCTTTTTTCCCCCTACTTTTCCCTTTTCTCCTTATTTTTCCCAAGCTTTTCCCTTTTCTCCTTATTATTCCCCTTACTTTTCTCTTTTCCCTTACTTTTCCCTTATTGTCTCCCATACTTTTTACTTTTCCCTTCATTTTTTTACCTTACTTTTCGCTTTTCCCTCATTTTCCCCCTTACTTTCCCTTTTCATCCTTACTTCCCTTAATTTTCCCCTACTTTACCTTTTCTCCCTTATTTTTCCCTTACTTTTTCCTTTTCCCTTATTTTTTTTTCATCAAACTGCACACGCGGCAGGGCAATATGACAAGTGTCCATGCGGCGTTATGACAGAACTGATTTGCCACTACCAGATGACGCTACGCATAATTAGGTCTAGGCCTGTATTTTCTCGTAATTAGAGCTATTTTTTAATTGTTTGCGTTAGCGGGTAGCCAATTCACGACGCAAAAGTCAAAGAAATGCCAAACTAGGTAAAATGCGCTAAGTAATTTTTGCCCTCAGAAACGGAGTGATCAGAAATTTGCAAGTAAACGCCCTGGCGCCCTCTATAGTTTCCATCTGCTGAAGTGTAGGAAATTTCTCCCTAGTGTTTATGTAGGAGGTTACTGCAGTTCAAACCCCTCTTCATTTATACTCTTCATTGCTTGATTGTATGCAGAAGATAAATTACCGTTGTACGACCTGTTCCTTATCCAGACGAGGTTATACTGCTTTGCAACCAATGCTGCGTTTGCATTTTGTTGAAACCATCTGAAACCATCATACTTAACCTGTCTTAAACTATCTTGTTGAAACCGTCTTATTGTAACCCTGAAAAAAAAAGTTCCAATTTCCTCTTTTAAGGCCATTTTCCGCCCACAACTTAATTGTTGCCGATTTTGCAGATTTGGCTTGATTATTTCCAGTGTTCGTCTGTACTTTTACCAAATACAGTTGCAAACTTATTCACGTCGCCTTTTGGGCTTAAGTGTCAGACTGCCTGAGCTGGAAGTTGAACCCACGACCTTTGATAATAATTCCGCCCGTAATCCAGTCCTTGACGCTATAAAATGGTGCATCGGCCGGGAATCGAACTCCGGCCGCCCGCGTGGAAGGCGAGCATTCTACCACTGAACCACCGATGCACCATTTTATAGCGTCCAGGGCTGGATTACGGGCGGAATTATTATTTATGAAAGAATTGCAAGTAGTGTTTAGGGCTTTGATGTTTATTGTTCAGGATTTAGATGGTTAGAGACTCGCCTGCCACTGCCTAATCCGCTACAAAGCAACTAATGAGATGGAGATGAATACAAGTGATGTTTATGGGGGCATGCTGACTGAAATTGGGACTAGTGGAGGAAAAGGGGAGGAAGAATTTCTAATTATCAATTTCGAAAGTAACTTACTAGTTTGACAGCAGGGAATGGAATGACAGTTTTGGAGTGGGGATGCCAAGGCATTGTTAAAGAGGGTGCTATGCTATACATTGTTGTAGGTATGGTGAGTTCATGGTTACAATAAAGGAATTTTACAATATACAATTGTTGCTGAATAATACAATATAAAATCTTTTGTTCTTTGGAGGGAAGACAAACTGAGAAAGAGATCCGGATAGCAAGGCTCTTTGGGAAGTAATGTATGGTCGTTCAGAGTTAACTAACGAGAGACTTAGCATAACTCAGATCTATCCCTACACAAACCCCGAAATGCATTCCGAAGCCGAAAAAAATACCATGCACGAGGTGCTTTTTTTTTTTTATCCGCTACGGAATGTAACGAGTGGTTCAGAGCAGTTATCGATACATAAACTACGGTCGAGTGGCATTTGAAACGAGAATATACCATCTCCTAAGCAGTTTTGTTTCCCCAACCATGTCCATCAGAAACTTGCCAAAAGCAGCCTATCTCACCGTGAAAGCTGACTCGTAGGACGAACATTAGGACCAGTAGCAGCGCGTCACCCAAAATTAAATACGTGTTTAATTTTAATGAAAATATTGTTTATGAGATTTAAAATAGAATATGATCTGTAATATTGCTAAGTGTTACAATTATTGGTAATTTATTTTCAATGTTTAAGTAGTATCGCATTTAATATCTTATGGACTGCTGTTGCTTCTACCATCACGCTTCGAATATTAGCGTCGAATAGGCCCAACACGTTTAGGCCTATAAAGCTGATGCTGGCTGATCGTTCTGTCACCATGGTTACCAAAGTTAATTGTGCATTGCCGGGAAGTCAGATCATGCTTCACGTGAACTATGAGGTAGGTCATATTTGTTCACAAATTTAGGCCTACTAAATGTAGTACTGTCATACTTGTGACCGGGAGACCGGGAAAGTAGACGATTCGATCGTAAAAACAACATGGATGGACAAAGCTGACAAGAATAATCAGATAAAGCACCGTGTACTCGTTTTATCAGTGTAAGGAGGCGTGATTGGCTGGTTGCTGCCATTTACTAGCATTCCATTGGTTTGTTGCCGATAGAAAAGTATGAAGGTTATTCTCAGAATATCGTCCATTGCCATTGCAAACTGCGCCCAATTGTTTACGAAGTGACTCCTCCGTTACCGTGTGAAATCGTGATCAGGTCTTTTTTTTTTTGAAGATTTCCTGCCGGCAAACTCAAGACGGCATTGCCGACCACGGGCTACACGGATGTCTTCAACCTTCGTGCTGATCAAGCAATCGGATCAAAAAGAAGTACGCGTGTCCGTCGATCTAGATGGTCAACATGACCACCGGTTGCCAAGGTTGCTGGTTAAATAAACTATGTTACTGGCTCCAACAAGAAAATACTGAGAGAACGAGAGAGAGAAACAGACCGTGAGTGAGTGAGATATAGACAGAATGAGAAATAGACACAGTGAGACAAAGTGAGAATGTGCTGGAGTGAGGAAGAGAGAGATAAAGTAATTAAGTGGTTCTCAGGAGCGCATGAAACGTCTTTTTAAGCCTTAGTGTAAAACAAAATATTCGGCAACAGCGCATCAACACTTTCACCAACACTTCCTGGAGCCTATGACCGTATTAGCTTGAGCTCCATTCACATAATCGCCTCGAAACGAACTTAGAAGCGGGTTGCCACCAAATGATAGGTTATCTCTAGCGCTTGCTCACAGCGAACAACGGAATGCACAGCAAAATATATTTTAACACATCATACAAACCACGTGCCTCCTTAATTATTGAGTAAAAATTGGGTACGTACTCGTGCACCTAGGAACAAACTGTAAAGATTAACGATATTACTGCCACTCGATGGCGCCACGATAGATTATTTATATTCCATCGTGGCGCCATCCAATGACAGTAATATCGTTAACTTTTACAGCCTGATTCCAGTTGCACGAGGACGTACTAAGTTTTTACGCAATAATTAAGGACTCAATTGGCTTGTCTGTTGTGTTAAAAGGTATTTCTTTGTGCATTACTTTGATTTTATTGAGCAAGCTATAGAGAGCACTAGATGCGCTGGACGGCGCTGGATGCTGCAAATTTTCGATTGGTGGCAACCCTCCTTTAGGGGCCGTTCCGTGGCGTGTCACAACTACAAATCTGTGATCTAAAGAATTATAATAACAGTAACAATAAGGGAGCGAAACTGAAAAGACACGCACATGCATAAAACATCAGTGTAGGGATTAACGTTTGTCGTAGCGACTCTTCCAGCTACTGTGCATTGTAGAGGTCACCACAGAATGAGATAAAGCATTCCACCTGATGAAACACACAGAAAACATGATTTGCCAATGTCGTTTCTAAAAGCTGGCTTCTCGAGCTTCTTTGTACGACCACGAGTAAAACCGACATTGGAGAGTTCAGAAAAGGTTTCAATGGATTTATTTAAGATTTGGTGAGTTAAAATAAGATCTCCTCTTATTCTACGTTCCTGCATAGTATAGGAAGCTCCAAATGTTTAAGCCGATCTTCATCATGGGAAGTTGCTTTAGATGTTTGCACTGACGAGCAACCATTCTCTGAACTTTCTCAATTTTGTGTTTGTCAGTTTCGTAGTATGGAAAAACACATACAGAGTAGCCATTAAGTGCTGGTGAAACAAATGGCTCTTAATGGCTACTCTGTATGTGTTTTTAATGACTAAAGTGCTTTTTAACTTCCTGCTTTTTGTTTTCGTAGTATGGAGACAATACACAATATTAAATTTTCGGACGGATAAAGGTTAGATGCAATTTCCATGTGATGTCAGCATTCCAGTTAGTGAAAGCAGAACATAAAGCGAAGCACATTTTGCGCCGGGCGATCTTACACACACGTGCTCAGTTTGTAAGTGAAGTTTCAGTTCATTATCAATAATGATTCCAAAGTCTTTTATAGAGTCAATTCGAGAAATTGGTTGGTTGGCAACAGAATAAGTGAAGTATGCAGCACATTTTTTTTTTCCAGCACGAAGAACGAAACATTTAGTAGGGTGGAAGCACAAGCCATTGTCAGGTGCCCAGGATTGGCCCCATTGCCCAGGATTGTCAAGTGCGCCCAGAATAAGACATCAAATATTCTAAACATTAAAGTGGCACTATCACCGATTGAAATCTGCAGAATCGGGCAACATCTAGCGCTATATAGTATTATCTAGCACTTGCTTGCATCAAGCGAAGGAATGCATAACACCATTCCTTTTAACGAAGCAAACAAGCCACGCCCTCCTTAATTATTGTGTGAAAATTTGTTACGTCCTTGTGCACCTTGGAGCAAGCTGTAAATGTTAACAATATCACTGCCGCTGGATGGCGCTACGGTATTTTTGGACGATTTTCAGTTGGTGATAGTGCCGCTTTAACGCCTGTGGAGCAACTAAAATCCCAGCCGTATAAAAAAAGCTATTACTAACAAAAACGTCAAGTGTGCCGTAAAAATGGGGGGTTATATGATTGAAGTTTCACTTTACTTGTTAAAATGTACACGGATAAAATTTGGATGATTTTTAATTGAAATAATCAAATGTACAATTGAGAAAATTGCATCTGTTTAAGTGCTGTTGTGCTTTACGTTTTAAATATATGATAGGTAAAGCACAACAGCACTTAAACAGGTGCAATTGTCTCAATTGTACATTTGATTATTTCAATTAAAAATCATCCAAATTTTATCCGTGTACATTTCAACAAGAAAAGTGAAACTTCAATCATATAACCCCCCATTTTTACGGCACATTTGACGTTTTTGTTAGTAATCCGTGTACCTTTTGTACGGCTATGGCGTCATGCTACAAAGGTTTATGTATGCATTGTTGCTGGCCACTTTGAAACAGTTCAACTCAGCTCTGAAAGCCTGCATTTACGAAATAAATACGCCATCCTATCGTTTCTAGCTGCAAATTTCGAGGCCTCGAAATTAACAACGTAGCTGAGTTTGGTTTAAATCTATATGCGTTTAGCCGAAACACGGATTCTTTCAAAGGTTTCAAAAGGTTTAACGTGCGTTAACCACTCCATATTTGTATTTGTTCCCTAAATACAATGGTTAAAACAATGTAAAACAATCAAAATGATCGTTTAGGGTTGGGTAACTCCGGAATGGATGGATCAATCAAAAAAGTGGTCCCTGTAAGGTTGAAGCCCAGGAAAATTTCTGGCTCAGATCATGTTTCAGATTTTAGGTAGATGCAGTAGTTTTTTCTGAAACCGTGTCACACAAGAAGAAGAAGAACAACAACAACAAGTGAACAGTTTTCAAATTTCCGTGTGGCTCCCTACTTTTACTCTTGCACGGAATTGCATAAAAGTTGGAGTAAAGTTAGGAAAAGTTGCTATCTACTATCTGGCCAAGTTTGGTCGAAATATATTGAATAGAAACGGAGAAATTAATAGTTTTAGTTTTGCCGGAGAGAGAACTTCAATCATATGTATATATCACATATTTGTATGATACCAAATAAACCAAGAGAAAGTCAAGGGTCTTCAGCCAGATTTTATTTTTCAATTAAAGGTTTAAGACCAGTGACCGGCGAATTTAACCGATTTGCCACCTTACGAATTTGAAGTCTACACTTTTTTTTTTTTAACTATGGGGTCAGGGATTCAATTCGTACAAATCGTGAAAGTTTGTACAGTTGTAGATTTATCCTTTACAATTTTTACACTGCCGGACATTCTATTTTTAGTCTTATGGGTGATTTGGCGATTCGAAGACACACGGTCCCGAAAAGACCAAGCACTACCTCGACCGAATTAGCTTGCAGAAATAATATAAATCAAGTTGATCGCTCCAGACCTCGCTATATGGAAGGGCAATGAATTTTAGGCCAATCCCCACCATCCCTCCGTAGTTAATACGCGGAGATATATCTATCAAATAATGGTAGGATGGGAGGGATCGGGGTGTCGGGGGGGAGTGAAAGGAAGAACACGGCTGGCGGCGCGTGGGGGTAGATATGTGATCCTAGGGCGGGGTTTCACACCCGGGCTAGAGCTACTCACCGAGTCTTGGCGTTATGAAGCACTTAAGCGCAATAAATATCACCCAGTATAAATCCCAAAGTGTGCCTTTTACTGTCCCATAAAATTACAGTTGATCTACGGGACGATGCATCATGAATATTCCGATGCGGGGAGTTTGCGACACCAAATCTCTCGGAATAGCCTACGCCGTGTTTCACCTCGCGTTTGATGGGGTGTACGGGGTTCGAGTCCGTATGTTGGTTTGTGCTGCATAATGCGAGCATAAAGTCTGGTAATGAAGATCAGAATTCGGGACGAACGAACGCGGCGTGCTTTGTAAGCCGATGGTAAAAGGGAGGGGGGGGGAATGGGATGGGATGTTTGTAGGCTTTTGGGTCGGGGTTGGGGATGGCTTCTGATTTAATAGGATTTTATTGGCCTTAGCAATAGCTGTTAACAAGTGCTGGCGAGCAGATGGTCAAGACGCCCAAGTAACAACTCCTAGTCGTTATTAGTCAGTGATACCAAATCACGCCGAACTGATACCAACCTTACCGAACCGATACCGATCCAGTGTTTAACAATTTGCCGATACCGGTAGCGATATCGATATTCAAAATGTTAACCCGAATTTTTATCAATGACTAGTCTTGACCAGATAAAGGCTTTGCCTGGGGTTTTCTTTCGACCGTGGTTGTTTCCTAGTTTTCGGTAGGTGTGTCTTAAACGTTGAATGCGACGGGCAATTTTTTGTCCTGGAATACTCCCCCTTTCCTCACATCAACTACCTCTCCTCTCCCCTCCCCTTTCCTCCCATCGTCTACTTTCCTCTTCCTCCCGTCTCCATTCTTTCCGTCCATGTCCCATTTCCTCTCCATCCCGTCTCCCTTTCCTTCCATCCCTCCCTCCTCTTTCCCTTTCTACCCTCCTACCCGTCCCTCTACTTCCCTTCTCCCTATGCTAACCGTAATTGAATTTGGATGGGTAATTAACTTAATTACTGCCCCCACTGCCTCCTCCTGTCACTCCTCCTTTTGCAAGATTTTGCAAATCCTGATTCGGTCTCCATCCTATAGCCTACGACCCCCAAAAAACTTACCTTCTTGGTTCAGTTAATGCGTACTTATATGCTTAATGGTAACAGACGCATTGCCCTCCCAACCACCCATACCGTTTGAAAAATAATTGTCTTTCGTCCTTGACGAAATTTAAGATTTGTCGCTGAGGCGAACGCGCAGAGCAAGTTGTTAGTCGAGGCAACCATGTGCCAAGCCATTAAGCCTCAATCCCCCCCCCCCCCATGTGCCAAGTTCAACTTTCTCGCTGTCCAAAGAAATAACATGCTCCCCCGTTTTCATTGTTGGGGTTCATGCGTTGTCGTCGTTTGTGCTGTGAAACTTGGCTTTATACTGAAAGATGTATAGCTTTCTTCAAAAGTCCAATAATTGTTGTCAGATGTCACCACCTCAAAGGCTAGACTCCAGGACGTAATATAACTCCGCATTCCGGATGGAGTCGTCCACCAACCACCGTGGACAAGAGTTCTCCACCCAGGGAAGCTGACCATCAACCTTAAGTACAGACAACAATTGTTATGTTACACGCAGTTTTACTTCGGCCGAAGGCTTGGGCATCGTTGGCCAATTACGCCCCGCAAGAAAGCTTACAATTACAATGTTATAGATAGCCACACGGCTCTAGATTAATAATTACGAAGAGTGGTGACGATTGGAAATCATGACCCCACGGAATTCAGAGGGAGTCAAGTGTGAAGATAATGGCACCAGGGGCGCAATTTCTCCACAATTATTAAATATTTTTTTTAAAAATAATAACCAGCAGTTAAAAGATGGCTGGGAAGATACTCACTGATTTCATGAGTAAAACGCCGCAAACCGTCATGTCGTAATCTCGACCGGTTCCCGAGTTATGGATGTTTCAGCGAGAATAGCCGACACCAATACCACAAATATCGGCCACCGAACCGATTCAGTATCGGTAACGGGTCAGCCTTAATACAAATGTTTGGATCGGTTTCGGAGAATTTAAACCTGGACAAACCTCAGTGTTAAAAATTTCCGTAAAATAACGGTAGAAAAAAACTGGCAATTGGTTTCCAACAATTTGTACCGTAT
>JAHWFP010231705.1:21131-31548 GCA_023313725.1 Lithobius niger | reverse complement strand
TTCCTCTCTACCAGTGGAGTAGCTACGTTTGATGGGTCGGTGGCAAATTACCCCTTCCCCCCCCCCCCCCCTCCATAATATACAGGGTGGCTCATAAAAACATTTTTTATGGGTCACCATATTTTTTAATGACAGGTGGTGGACGGACGGAAAGGATCGAATATCGTTTTTGAAATACAGTTCATCTATCAAATTAAATGAAAGTAGTATTACATACGAGTATTTTTTAAATCTTAAGTAATTTTTTTTGGTGCCTCTTGAACCAGATATCCGGTGGCATTGTGCTACCCTGTAGCTAGGCTGCTCCCACGCGAATAGCTTTACTTAATAATTTAGCTTTTAATTTAAAAATAGCTTTTTTAAACAAAATTAAAAAATTTATTTCCGTACTTTTGAACTGATGTAGCAAAATCGGGACACCCACGAAAACCTACGTGGAACAGAGTACCTGCCTAAGTGAGTTTTTACGGAAGCAACGGCACCTACCTTGTATCATTTCTAAAATGTTTCTCTCCTAACGCAATTTCGTAGATTTTTTTTTTACCAGCATTGGTCTTCAGAAAGGCGACGATCCTTTTTTCTCTCTCCTTTCAAATCTTCGTAATGCTGTTTGACCAGTCTGCATTGGCTAGAACGTTACTTACCGTAATGCGTTCCCCCCCACCTCCAAAAAAAAAAAAAAAGAGAAAAAAAAAAGAACTAGGGGCGTTTCTTGCAAATAATTTTGGATACAGTTCAGTTTTCGTCGGTTCGTTAAATCAAAGGACTCTGCCTTGGGACAGGCTCATGGGGTTTGAGTGGCGCTAACTAGTGACCGACGAAGTAAGGCGACACGCGCTTTACAAGTTTGCAAATTAATGTCACTAAATAGCGTTACTCAAAACCATGCCTCTTCGCACTCGCCACAACTTCGAAAAAAAAACGTCCCAACCAAATTTTATTTAAGGAAACAAACTTTTCATTACCAAACCCCGACCAAAACACGTTTAATTATTCTGCCTCCGCCATAAAAGGTGGAAAACTCGAAATTAATTTTATAGCGTATACAAGTTGAAAGTCTTGAAACAACTTTCCCCCAGCGTTACAAATAGGCTAGTCGAGAATCTCGACTAGCCTATTTGTAACGCTGGGGGAAAGTTGTTTCAGACTTTCAACGTGTTTTGGTCGGGGTTTGGTGAGTAAGTAATCTCCTCCCCAATGTATTGGTTACCCATTCGCTGAGAACTTTTCCCTTTTGCTGAAAATTAAGACCTAAAAGGGCAATTCCCGTTTTGCCTAGAGAAAATTTTCTTCAAAAGTTAAAATATTAGCATGAATGCGTGGCAAGTTGCAGTTTCTTATTTACTATGTTTTGATGCCTTGAGTATGGCGGCAGGAGGCAGGCAAAATGGAATTTTCGGCAAAACGGGAATTCTCCTTTCGCACAAAATTAAGACACGGATTAAAATTAGGCAAAACGATACTCGGTGACACTGGCATACACCAACTATCAGAAGTACTGAATACATTTTTGTTACTGCTGGATTAAAATCCAAATAAAACAAAACATTGTGCCAAGTGAATAATTTTGCACTAAGCAATTAAACCTACTAAACGCTTCGAAAAGTCGACTATTGGAACTGAAGCTTTGCTCAAGTTTTTGAAAATGTTTTCAATCGCGAAACAGTGGTCAGTTTGCGAGAAAAAAAAAACTCAACGTTTTCCACATTTTACCTCTATTCACCTACTGGTTCAATTCCTTCATCGAATTAGGTGAAGTGAGTTAAACGTGAAAATGTATTGTTTTTTTTTATTTTATTCGCGAAGTGACTAATGTTCCACATAATAAACAACACATTTTGTTGGAAGGCTTAACGATTTTGTTCTTAGCCTAACACGAAATCCACCAAAATATTTTTGAAAAATGAGATTTGTCATTTGCCTGAAAATAACAAAAATGGTGAAAATGCAAAAAAAAGTGCAAATGGAGACCACTTTTCTGGATACAAAATCCCAATTCTTATTCCAAAAAAAGGTACCACTTTTCGAACTTTTTTCGTTTGTTGTAGCCATGGTGCACTAGGCTATTTGCTGCAATAGTGCATCATGGGTACACACAACGATAGTTTAAAATTTTTTAAATTAACATAAATGTACCACTTTTTCGTAATCAGAATTGCTACACAAAAGTAGTCCCTATTTGAATTTTTTCCCACCAAACTAAAAGTTTAGACTTAAAAAGAAAAATTCAGGTTGTGCACTTTTTGTGGATCACCACCATCGAAAAACAATAACGCATTTTTACCATTTTTCGCTGTAAATTTTCCTTCAAGTTATCGCACATCATGATATCACTGGAATATTTTCATTAGCATAGTTCCAATTAGGTAAAAAGTGCCTTTTAGATACATTTGAAAATCGTTCAAGTTAAGAAAAAGCACATTTTTACCCAATTTTAAACAACAAATAATTTTCCTGAAAATTTTTAAATTTGAAAAAAATTTTGGGGAAGTAATTTGTTAAAAGTTAAAGAAGTCAAAATTAGGTGAAAACATGCTTTTTCTTAAAACTAATGCACCTTCAAAAATGTTCAAAAAGCACATTTTAACCTAATTTTAACTCTTAAAATTAAATTACATTCTCCAAAATTGTTACGCTAATTGTCAAGACACTAACTATCTAACCTAACCTAAACACTTTTTACGAATCAAATAACATTTTTAATATAAAAAAATTTAATGATGGTGACACATGAATTTACATGTCAAAGTACATTTGTCACTTAAAAACACAATGCAATATTTTGACAATGATGGATCTTTCGAGTGAAAATATGGGTGACAGTTACGTTCTCTGAACGAAAATATTCATTAATTAACAATGAACAAATATGAAAAATGATCGGTACTGAATGAACAAAATTTACCAATTAATGAAAGGCGATTTTTAAATCAAAACTTTTTTCTTATGATGATGCAATCTAACTAATAATGAACAAATACGCGTTACTTAACGCACACCAATAATAATAATAATAATAAAAAGGTATGTCATGTTAATGTAATGTTATCTACACAGTATATACACATTACTCCGCACACAAACTGGAGATTTTGGTTTCAAGTGTTCAAAACTTTTCTTCGAGGCTTCGGTGAAACTGTCCTAATCAAGAATTTTTTTTACTTTTACGCAAATAAATGCAAGAAGTAGGCTATCAAATTCGTGAAAGTTCAAAAATTTGTTCCGCCAATCAAAGTCACTTTTTTTGAAAACCACAGTTTTTTAAGTTCACGCACTCACGGATGAAAAGTCAAAGTTTTTTTTTTTGGTGTGGGGGCAGAAAAAAAAGAAAGCCACTTTTTTTTTTTTAAATAGTTCACTTTTTCGCTTTCTTCGGTGACTTTGCTTTTTTGGCTTTGGGCGCCGCACGTTTTTTCTCACCTGATTTCTTGGGCGTCTTGGGCTTTCGGGCGGCCTTTTTCTTTTCTCCTCCGGCCTTCTTTGGAGACTTTGGCTTTTTCGCCTTCTTGGGTTTCGCTGCCTTTTTCTCTCCCGCTGGCTTCGCTGCCTTTTTCGCCTTCTTCACCCTGGGCTTTTTCGCTTTGGGCTCGGCGGATGACGCGCGTTTTGCCTTTCCCGCTTTTCCGGCCTTGGCCGCCGCCTTGTCGGACACTCGGAAGGAACCGGACGCCCCCTGACCCTTGGCGTGCTTCAGCGTCCCGCTGGCCACGCCTCGCTTCAGGGCCATCTTCAGGTGGGTGTTGACCACTTTGGGGTCCTTGCCGACGTTGTAATGGCTCATGAGGTACTTTAGGATGGCTTGCCGCGAAGACCCGTTACGTTCTTTGAGGGCGTTGATGGCGGCAACGGACATCTCCAGGTATTTCGGGTGGGCCGCGGGTGCTTTGGGTTTCTTTGGCTTGGAGGCCTTCGCCTTCTTGGCCGGAGCCGCTGCTGGTGCTGCGTCGGACATCGTCGAAACGTGCGGAGATGAAAAGAAAAGTTGACGAAAAAGAGTTGTCGATCTGCTCTCTCAACACTCCCAACTCTCAGAGAGGGCGATGCTCTTTCACTCCTTCTATCTGTCTCTCGGGGCTCAACTCAACAAGGACGACCGCTCAGCTGATGTGACGTGCAACGCTCTGCTCGGGCCTCGCTCGCGACCTCGTATTTATGCGCAAAGCGCGGACCGCGTCGACGACTACCAACAATCTGGCGCTCCCCGCACGCTGGAAAATGGCTACTCGTGTGCTTGGGTGTGTTTCTTGGTTCACAAAGTCGGCTGCTCCCGCCTCGCCAAGAGTGTGCCCCCCCCGTTTTAGGGGTCCCGACGCAAACTAGAGATACCTGGCTAACGTCGGGGAACCTCGGGCCCGCTGCGAAACAGCCGTTGCGTCGCTGAATCGGCGAAATGTGGCCTACGAATCTACCGTGCAACTCGACTTTCGCCACAACTTCCTCCGCCGACGTTTCGACACGTCCGACAAGCGAGTTTCGACTCCCTGGTAAGTTAGTCCGATATCTCCCCTACCTGCGACTCCGGTTTTGGTGCAATTTCGGGTCCACCCGCGACCGGGAACAGCGGGAGAGTTTAGGTCAACAAACACAAACGGCCCCGACACCGCCATGTTGTTCGCAGCCCCATGCTAGGCTACGGAACCACAAATTCGCTGTTTGTGGAAATAATACGACGTGATTTGGTGGAATAACGTGACAGAGAGGTAAAAGGCATATGTCGGGAGCCGTACGCAAAAAACCGGGTGGCTGCGCGTTCTCTAAATATTTTAAAATCGCCAAATTCGTGAGCCCTCATAATTAGATGCACTGGCTTGGGTTGGTGACGTAGCGTGTGTTGGCAGGAATGCTGCTTTGATACTACTGAAATTTAATTTTTTGAGACCCTAAAAACGCCGAATAAAGACGGAAAATGGCGTCTAGTATCCCCCAACACCCTCCCGCACACTTATTTTTGGTTGAAAGTTGATTTTATTTAAGTTTTTATGCGTTTTTGTGGGGTGCTTCGCTCGTTTTCAAACTGCTCTGAACTGGCGGTGTGACGTCAGGTTTTGTGAGGTTCTCGCCGATTGATAGCTGGAATTTTTTCAGTGCGTAGAAGCAATTTCGTTTATTTTCGGGGAGCCCACCCTTTAAGTAACCTTCCTCTAATGTTCCCAGTGGACGTTTTATTCATAAATTTCCTTGACACGGTGCGATTTCACGTGGATTTTGGTTCTACGAAGCCTTGTCGAGCCAGCTCCCCGCAGCCCAAACTCCATCGTGGGCTTTGCTCGCGTTGCTGCCAACTTGGGGCCGGCCGACATTTTGTAAAAGATTCGAGCTCGAAGCTTCGTCGTTAAATTGCGTTTGTTTTAAGGGAATGTTAAGCCGTGAATGTGCTCCCACGTACATTTTCGATACCGAATCGCGAGTTTTGCGCCTGTTAGTACACGCAAAAGCCGATTTTTAACGCTTAAAAAGCCGGTAAATAGGAGGCGGCCGAGCGACCCACGAAACCCAGATCGGCAACTCGCAACTCAAAACTGACTTGAGCCGAGCTTGCGGTTACGTCGGTGTTGGCGTTTTAGTTTTTAATTAAAAAATTAACTTTGACACTTTTTATCCGTGCGTGCCACGTTTGCCGCTTCATTTTCTTCATTTTCCAGGTTTAGTTTCACGTCTTATTCGACGAAATTGAAGTTTTTATCGCCGAATTTTACGACGACTCGACGAGGGAATAATTTCAGCGTCATTCGCTACTCCGCTCAACTTTTGCAAATCGGACGCGTTGGTTTTCGTCTCCATTTTAACGTCGACGTTTTTGACGTAGATTTTTGTGCTAAATTAAAAACGGAATTATTGAAAAAATGTGTGACAAAATCCCTAATTATGAGGTTGCAGGCTTCACGATTTGTTGTGAGCTTTGCCGGCAAGTTTATAACCGAATAGCTGTACTAAAGAAACTGATCAAAAACAACACGACACAACACGGCTTCGTCAACGTTTAGTCATGACCCGATTACCTGAGAGTTCACGAGTTTAGTCTAAGCCAATGGTGAAGCCTTTAAGTTGTTATCGAGAACTGCTGTACATTTACATAAAATTAAATACTAAAACGTAATATTACCTTTTAGTATTTGTGACACGATAAATAGCCTCCAAACTAACAGGGAGCAAAAAAGTGAAGTTTGTGAAAACTTAAACAGTGGGGTGATAAAGTTCAAAATAGTTTTCGACTGGGGAATAATTTTGGTATAAAGAAAAAATTATGGAAATCTTTTAAATTTTGTTGTTTTTTTTATGCTGTTTTGGGGAAGAATCGAGCCAATCAACTGAGGAAGAACTTTATCACTTTGTTTTAGAATTATTTTTGCCATTACTCTTGAGTTGTTCTCATCTTTAAAAAAATTTGACACACCTGATTTTAAATTTGTTTAGTGGTGAAATAAAATATAGCATTTCGTTGCAGCGAAGAATAACCTAATTTTTTTTTTTTTTATCTTGTATGATCAGGAAGACAAGAAAGGAAAGCTGACTTTATCGACCAATTTTCTTATCACGTTGTGTAGGCTATATAGATCACTGTCAGTCAAATTGGTAAATTGGTGCAAAACCATCTCAGTATTCTGTACGTGATCAGGAAGCTGCATTAAGTATACATAAACACCCGTCGTAGCATTTGGGGGCTGAAATGAAGACCAGGGTGCAGTCCCCTGGTCTTTTATTTTCTTACTGCAGTTTCAATTCTCATTAGTTAGAAGTTCTGATTAGAGTGTTATATTTTTTTAAATAAAAAATACTAATGATGTAACGAACTTCAAAATTACATGTAGGGTTCGTCATGGGTGGTGCCAGAGGTGGGAGCAAGGGGGGGGTCCCCCACCCCCCCCCCCCCCCCCCGCCTTCATAAGATGTTCGTTGGTGAACTGATGGAAGTTTTAAACAGCAAACAAATCTGAAAAACAGTCTTAAAGTAGTGAAAACAGCCAAAACACAAATAAAAAAATAGGTAGCCTATCAAAGGTTATAGGAAAAATTGTCGCAGCGTACCCATGTCTGGCATGGCTTCTAAGGGTTCGTACGGACCCTTGAAAACCAAGAAAAGTCGTGGAGAAAAAAAAATTCCAGGCCTGGTAAAGTACTGGAATATTTCTTTAAAAAAAAACTTTCTGGTAGCCTATCTTATTAAAAACAAACTTTTTGCTACAGTTTGCACGAATTATCAGTGCGTGGAGAGAAATTTTAAAATTTAGTACTCATTATACATGAACACGAATTGCTTTGATTTTTTTTAACATTTTTTTTTTAAAGAAATCTATTTTTGTGTGACCCTTAATCAAATCCTCG
The DNA here is from genome assembly GCA_023313725.1 of Lithobius niger. Lineage (NCBI taxonomy): Eukaryota > Metazoa > Arthropoda > Chilopoda > Lithobiomorpha > Lithobiidae > Lithobius > Lithobius niger. The sequence goes on along the minus strand of JAHWFP010231705.1, from coordinate 24,225 downwards.
AATTTTGTTTCCAAATTCTTGTAAAACTAGGATCCAGGTAACTACGGCACAATGAGGAAAAGGGAATAAACAAGAATGATTGATATAAGATACAAAAAAAAAACCTATGAGCTACCATTTCACAGGATAGCATGTTAAAGCCTATTTCTTTTTCTTTTTTTTTTTCTTTTTAGGTCGCGAAAAGAAATAAGCTTGTTTCTCGGGTATTTTCATTCAAAAAGTAACCAGGCCACCAGGCTTTTTATTTTATTTTTTATTTTATTGGAAGTAATTCAAGTCTTACTTTCAACTGCTGAAAACACTTGTATCTTAATTTTATGGAAAAACTTGCAAAACACTTAATTTTACGAAACTGAAATGGTTAATTTAGGCTAAATAATGCTTATTTCAGTTAAAATTGCGTTTCCTTGTAACGGTAATAAATTTAGCTTGAAATCGCAAATAAAAAGCATCGACAAGGGGCCAATTTGACCACCAGGCAGGGCCTGAGAAACAACTAATTTTTTTTTCGTAGCCTTACTAATGTATTTTGATTTTTTCAAGTTTCTGTTCAGTGTTTAAAATGGATCCTTGCTTACTAAACTAACTTGCTTACTAATACTTAATATTTTTTTCAGGTAGATACATTTGTAAAAAGTTCATGTAGGCTACTGCTGAGCAATAGGGGTTAAGGCACGGAATGTGTAAATTTTCCATTTCCTTTTTGGTATTTTACATTTCATCTATCTAGAGACTGAAGAAATAATTCTCGCTGTGAGCATTTTCTTCTTCTAGTGATTGGTAATGGTCAATAATGAGGAAACCTACTTCTCTGGAAAGCTCTCGTTAAGTTAGTAGGTTAGATAGCTAAAATCTGTCAAAAATTTGCGAAAATTTATAATTTTACCTGGAATCTGCAAGGTTAAATAGGTTTTGCCGATACAATACCTATTTAAAATTAAAAGAGGAAAAAAAATTTAATAGACAAAATTGAAAGATAGAGGAGTCTAAAACTTTGGAAGTTTCCAGTACTTTTACCTTGTTATGAGTTTTTTTGTTAATTTCCTGGTCCACTTGTTAAGGGATCAGTTGAGGGATCTCTTGTTTAATAAATAGGCTTAAAGTTTATTTGGCTCCGAAATCCGAATGCGTAATTTCAGAAGACCTGTCACATCCTAGTCTAAACTAGTGAGAATTAGTTCTCTAAAGAGGAGATTTCGCTCGCCCCAATCTCCCAAGAAGAAAGTTGAGTTCCTTTGGCTAAAACAGACGCAAACCTTTTTTTTGTCCGCCCTTTTGAATCTGTGTCAACTGGTATAAATTCAAGCATCAACGTTGTTCTTCAAAACGTTACCAAATTCCATTCGAATCGCTTCATGTGATTGACTACAACTACATAAACCTCGTTCTGGACTTCTTTTTGAGCTGCCATTTTGAATTTCACAAAACTTGAATAGGACCTTCTTTGATGAATATGTTCTTAATAATCGTAATCAGATGAACGATTTACAATGTTAGAAGCCGACAACTGTTTTTTGGCCACCATTTTGGATTTTTCTCAACTGGTTGAAAATAATGTACTTACCATTATTTAGTTGGCCAGGGCTCAGACTACTGAGTCACTTTTTAAAACGTAAAACTTAAGTCACTTATGGCCACTTTCTCCCTTCTCTGTCACTTTCTGTCACTTTTTCTGACGTAAGTGAACCAATTTTTAATAGTTTTATTGTCTACGGTAAGTTTGATATATAGGGAGGGTACTTCATGAAAAAAAGAATGGGGAACAATTTTCTGGATCCAAATTCCAATTCCAAAATAAAAGTGTTCCTATTTTTCGAAATGCAAGCTTTAGTTTTTTTTTTCTAAATTCTTATTTTTGAAAAATGGGAGTATTTTTTTTGGAATCAAAAATGGATTTTGGGTCTAGAAAACTGGTCCCTATTTGGACTTTATTTTTTTTTTCAAAAACTGAATTTAGAATCATTTTTTATGGACCATCCTGTACTTTTCAGAATCCGAGTTTCATATTTACAGATAAAATGCTCACCTCTTATTTAGAAAGACAATACAAATGGTGATTGCACAAAAATACAACAGTAAACAATTTAATACATTTACAATCTAAAAATATATATTTTTGAAGTCTTTTCAGAAACATTTACTTTTTTTGTTCACATTTCATAGATTCTTTGCAACTTCTTTCAATCTTTTGGTGATGCATTTACCACCCGAGCCTTGTATTTTAGAAAACATTCTTACCAAATTTCGTTCGAATAGCTTCATATGTTTGGCCATAGCTGTCGTAAACCGATTTTAGACACAATTTTGCACCTAATCAACTTTATTTTTCCAAAAGTTGAATGGTACCTTTTATGATTTAGACAAACCCTAGTATGTCACCCGCCAACATTCAATCATTAACATTAACGTCCGTCCTATCCAGCTAAAATATATATATATGCTTGGGGACCACTAGACACTTTGTCTTTTACAGCTAAGATAGTTTGGCTGTTTTCAGGCATATGAGGAAAAATAACAATGAGACAGAAAAGGCTGAAACTTTGTTTGACTTTGGTCACCTGATAACTTAAAAATCATTTAGTGACACAGCTTAACGTTTTGTTGTTGAAAAAAAAGAAGGGTACAATAGGATATCAAAGAGTGCAAAAGTGTACAAAAGAGCACAAAAGGCTAGATAAGGTTATGAAAAAGAGAACGAAAGGGCACAAAAGGTTATGAAAGGGTGGCGTAAGGGTACAGGGAGGTATTAATGGGGTATGTAAGGTTACAATAGGGTACATCAGGGCACGGAAGGGTACAAAAGGTTACAAAAGGGTACAAAGGACTCAATCTGGTACATAGAGTACAAAAGGGCAGTGGATACTTAAAGGCCCAAGGACTGCAAAGGGTATGAAAGCAACAGCAATGGCAACCCAAGTTTCTTTCACTATAGCCAAACTAATAAGGTCTACAACCCAAGCTCTGCGAAGCACTGGCTTTGGCTAGTGTTTTATCCTCGTGAGTTCCAGTGTGCACAAACTTGTACCGCTACAAGACAAAAAATAAGACACGAGCTTTGTGAGGGAGCTCAGTGGCGTAACTAGTGGGGGGGGGG
>JAHWFP010231705.1:0-21031 GCA_023313725.1 Lithobius niger | reverse complement strand
CCCCCCCCCCCCCCCTCTGTGAGATTTTTAAAGCTTCTTCGGCAAATTGGTTCGGCAAATTTACCGTCAGTTGGCTGCATTTTGAGGTCAAAGACGCAACTTTCATCTTAGCTAATTTTATACTTCTACTGTTTCTCCTCTAAATCACTAAAGTAACCAGGTAACAAATGGAGAAATGTGAAAATCATTAAAGATAAACAGTAAGAATTGCTAACTCCATATTTTGCTTAAAATCCCCAACAAAGTATCAGTGTTTTAAAAAGTAAGTATCTATGTGAAAAAACTGAATGATTTACATTACAACATTTTTTTTATGCGTATAATGCAATCAGTAAAGCTGGTTTTATAAAAAATGTTTCCAACGGCACTTTACAAGACCAGAAAATGCCGGAAAATAGCAAAAATGCATCAGCTTCCGGGGCTCTTATTCGGTTCTCCCTCCACACCATTCGGCCAAATGCCTAGTGTTGCCCCCTCAGTACAAAACCCTAGTCACCCAACTGAGGGAGCCCCGGGAACCCCGTGCAAATTGAGCTGCAACAGACCAGTGATCAGAATCCTCATCTCCAAAACAAGTGAATGTGTGCTCTAATCCCATGACTGACCTATACAGTATGTTCCACTTTAGTTTGGGTCTCAGGATGAGTGATAACAATGTTTTACTCGGGCCAGCATAAATCACCCTCGTTTTTTCTTGTGAAATTTTCCATACATTTATTTCATAGCGAATATAGGCATAGCAAAAACTGACAGTAGGTTTTATTTGTTTTTTTGGGGGGAAGAGGGTCAGATGTATTTTGGGGTCTTCTGGTACGCAGGTTGACATTTTTTTCAAGGTCTTGGGGCAGAGGTCGTCAAAAATTTGTTGGCATATTTTCACTACGGCTGTTGCAAACCTTTGCCATCCATAGGTATTATGAACATTTTTTAGTAGTTTGAGTTATAAAATCGATGTTTACATGGTGCAGGTGGGTTGACAACAACCTTCCATTGGCATAAATATAGAACAAAATGTAAAAATAATAAAATGTTTGCTTAAATTTCGTAAAATATTTTTACGCAACGGATGTCGGTTGTTATTTATGCATTTAGGATTGTTAATCCAGCTAGAACAATTGTTGGTCGCTGAAATTTCTCATTAACGTGTGCATACTGGAAAAGAAATTCCATGCTCTAATGCATTGGAAAATGTATTTGGTATTTCAAAAATATTGGAAAATCCTTGTACCCTTAGTTGAATGTTACTTTTTATGCTGCAGATTTCTGTATGTGTTGAGTTGTTGCAGTGGCGTAGCTCCAGGGTGGCAAGGGCACCAGCCTCCGCCCTCAGGGGGCCATCCGAAAGAAAAAAAATATTTACATTAAAAAAAACGCTCAAAATTACCTTTGTAAACGCAGCATTTGTCATGATCATCATATTTCTTGTGGAATTCTTCTTGTAGTACATTAGTTATTTAATTTGAATACATAAACTGTATTTTAAAGACAAATTTCGAGACTCGAGCCTTTTATTCGTCCCACTATCATTAAAATAATACGGTGGCCCGTAAAAAAAGCAAGAGCTTAAAAATGTAAGCCCAAAGTTTTTTCCAAGTTTTTTTTTTCAAAAAAGTGAAATTGGGACCACTTTCAGGAAATAAAAAAATGGTCCTTATTTTCACTATAACAAAAGAAAAATTAGAAAAAGCATGGACTTCGAAATTTTTCAGCTCGTGAGTTTATTTATAGTAAGGGGAGGTAGGCCCCATGGGCTAATTTGCCACCGGCCCTGCCTAACGTAGCTACGCCACTGCGTTGTTGGCTTGGAATGGTGTTGGAACCTCTGGCTGTAAAGCCAAACGTTATTCATGGAATCATCATTATTGTCACAGACTTCTTTTCCGGAGTCTGATCAGGTCACAAAAAAAGTGTTGACCTGGTGATCCGGTGAAACAAAGTGAGGCCCGCTTTTGCCAAAATGACCACATGACCCAAACGACCCAATCAAACAAAGTGCAGCTCGTTTTTACCCGAACGACCCGATGAAACGAAAGTGAGATCCTTGTTTGTCCAAATGACCCAGTGAAACAAAGTGAATCCCTTGTTTGTTCTAATGACCAGGTGAAACAAAGTGATACCCATTTTTTCCCAAATAACCCAACTGGTCCGGTGCAACAAAGTGAAGCCCTCGTACGCCCAAGTGACCCAGAGACATAAAGTGAGGCCCGTTTTTGCCCAAATAGCTCTAATGACTCGTATGACCAGAATGAACTGGGTGAAACAAAGTGAGGCCCTTCATCGTCCAAATGATTTGGTGAAATAGAAAGGAATCCGTTGTTGCCTCAGGACCCAAACGACCTGTTGAAACAAAGTGAGGCGCTTGGACCCGATGAGGCCCGTTTTCTCCTAAATGACCCAGACGGCACAGACAAACACAGTGATGCCCGTTTGTGTCCAGATAACATAGGGTAGCAAAGTGCGGCCATTTGTTCCAAATTTACCACACTATCCAGAGCTACAGTGCTGAAAGTAAAACTCCATTTTCAGAAAAGTTCAGCAAAGCAGAAGACGTGTTTTAAGTTTTTTGAACACTCACCGACACAAGTGACAGTAAGGATTGAGCGATCGGGTTTGGGATGAGCGAAAAACTTTGTGTCATTTTGGCTCTGATATCACTACTTTTTATGGCGAAAACTTGATGGATCCCTTTACCCTTGTGGGTTTTTGTGCGTTGTCACATATTTCCAGGGTTATCTTGTTTTTCTCGATTATTATCATTTGTGAACTTGTAATAATCCGAGACTACAATATTAATACGGCCAGAAGCAATAAGTGGCACATTAATAATATCGATAGTATTAGAGTCGTTTTGGTTTCTGCTATGTTCCCATCAATTTTGTGCTGTGTAAGTCTTGTTACTTGTCCATTAACAATCTGAGACTAAAATTTCGATCACACACGTCGTTAACAATGTTCATGAAACTTGCATTACAAATGGTTCAGTGTTTGGAGTTAAAACCTCCCCAAATGTCAAACCATCAAATAAACGTCACCTGTTGGAATCAAACGTAAACTGCCCGTCAAATTTGAACCAGATCAGTCACATAAATTGCTTTATCTGAACAGAACTAGTAAGAAGGGATCTTACCAAAACAAAACTTGTTATGGATTCCTGCCAAGTTTTTTTGCCATTTGAATTCGTGATAGCAAATGCAAAGTCTTTTCCCTAGCTAATCCCACCGAGTCAATAGTTCTTGAATAGAAACCAATAGCTATTGTTTGAAAATTGCTTAGTGCACGGCTAGATTTAATTGTTGCCAGTGTTTAGTTGTCAGGTGTAAAAAAGCGGCTCACTAGCAGACTGGGTCTTTTAACTGAAAAAAGCTTATAGCTGATTTCAGCCTACTAGTGAAAATTTCCCATGAAACCTTTGCAAATCTTTGGAATCAGGTGTTTTGGGAACAGTAACAAAGAAAACCTCAATAACAAAGGCGATGAATGTGTCATTTATGAAGAAAAAGTGCCCTCAGTAATGTTGATTTGTGTTGCTGATAATCAGCTAGATAGCTAATCCTACAGCTCCCATGTTAATTGTCATAGGGTATAACGGACACCTGTACAGCTCACTATAGTGAAAGTTGCCAAATCTAAATTTCGGCAGATAGGTAATGAGTATTATGGGGTAGTGCTTTTTCTAAAATGGTGGTTGCAGCTAGATGCATGTGGTCCTGAAGTGGCACGTAACATGCAGAATTATTGTTGTTACCGTTGTTTGTCTTGTCATCCAACAGTCTATTATAACATGGTTAAGTATTATACGTTTATCGTTTCAGTACTTAATTGTCAGAATACACTGTTGTTGCAAAGGGGCGGATCACAACAAAGCTCACTAAGAAACTGGGAGTCTTTCATTGCAAGAAGAGTTGGAAACAAAATGTAGATCGTCAGCACAGGGCCCAATCGGGTAAGAAAAGTAATTTTTTTTATAGTAATAGGTCTTGGTAATGCGCCTAGTTTGCTGATTAATCTCGCCACACTCGAGTGTGTCGCCGCCGCCAAGTAGATGAGATTAAATATTAATTATTGTTTCGTTATTATTGACTACATATACAATTACATTATCAATGTGACAATTTATAAGACATAAAATTCCTCCAGAAAAAAAAATAAACATGAAAAATGAAGATAAGACGGTGTGACCTCTGGTACGTTCACAGTCTCATGAAAGTTATGATATCCACACAAAACCAAAACTGGTATAACAGGAAGAATTTGGCCATTTTTTGAGTGAACCTTGCACGGAGGGGTGTAAAACATTTTATTGCTGGAACCTATTCAAAAGGTTGTGCACTTTAAAATTCTGTAGGGTATCTAGCTGAAAACCTTGGGCATTAAAGATGGCGGACAAAATATGGCACCCAATCTTAACCTAGTTTTTACAGTTTTGGCCTATTACGCAAGAACCGTTAGTAGTACAGAAAAATGGTTGAGATAAAAGTTGTTTGAAATAATGCACTCTGTAATATATGTCCCATTACTTTTTTTTCATATCTCCTACGGTTTTCGAGAAAAACAGTCATTTTGGGCTATTTTCGGCCATTTGGTCCTGTTTAATTCCCATAGATGTCTCAATTTGCCAACTTACAACTTTCAACCACTGTTGCTTCGTTTCTAATTCTGTTGGATGACTCCAACCAGTTTATTCGTAAGGTGGGAATGTCTGCTTTTCATCAAGTGTGATTAAAGAAGTCTACCATTGTTGCAGATCAAGCGATGCCCATTTTGCTAGCGGCTGGTATCACAGACACCGTTCGATTTTTTGCTCATTTTCAACTTCCAACTGCTCTTCCGTCGTCTCTAATTTAGGTGGATTACTCCAATTACCTTCATTCGAAAGGTGGGAATGTTTTCTTTGCATCAAGTGTAATTAAAAGAGTCTATCGTTGCCAGAGACCGAGCTATGACCGTTTTACTAGGGGCTGGTATCACAGTCACCGTTTGACGTTTCGCTCATTTTCAACTTTCAACTGCTATTGCGACGTTTGGGTGAATGACTCCAATTAGACTCATTCGAAAGGTGGGAATGTCTTCTTTGCATCAAGGGTAATTAAAAGGGTCTATCGTTGATAGGGACCGAGCTACGCTCTTTTTACTATTGGCTGCAATCACCGTCACTGTTCGATTTTTCGCTCATTTTCGTCTTTCAACTGCTATTCTGACGTTTCTAATTTAGGTGGTCTACTCCAATTAAAGTCATTCGAAAAGAAGACATTCCCACCTTTCGAATGAACCTAATTGGAGTCACCCACCTAAATTACAAACGTCGGAATTGAAAATGAGTGAAAAATCGAACGGTGACTGTGATACCAGCCCCCAGTAAAAATACATAGCTTGGTCTCTAACAATGATAGATCCTTTTAATTACACTTGGTGCAAAGAAGACATTCCCACCTTTCTAATGAATCTAATTGAAGTCGTTCACCTAAATTAGAAACGTCGGAATAGCAGTAAGTTGAACATGAGCGAAGAATCGAACAATGACTGTGATATCAGCCTCTAGTAAAAAACGCATAGCTTGGTCTCTAACAATGATAGATCCTTTTAATTACACTTGGTGCAAAGAAGACATTCCCACCTTTCTAATGAATCTAATTGGCGTCATTTTCCTAAATTTAGAAACGTCGGAATAGTAATTGAAAGTTGGAAATGAGCGAAGAATCGAACGGTGACTGTGATACCAGCCCCTAGTAAAACGGGCATAGGTTGGTCTCTAACACTGGTAGACTTCATTACACTTGATGCAGAGAAGATATTCCCACCATTCGTATGAACCTAATTGGTGTCATCCAACTGAATTAGAAACGACGCAACAGTGGTTGAAAGTTGGAAGTTGGCAAATTGAGACATGTATGGGCATTAAATTGGCCCAAATGGCCGAAAATGGCCATTTTCCTCGAAAACCATAGGAGATATGAAAGAAAGTAATGGGACATAGATTATAGAGTACATTATTGCAAACAACTTTTATGTAAACCATTCGTTTTGTACCACTATCGGTTTCTTGCATAATAGGACGAAATGGCAAAAATTGAGTTAAGATTGGCCGCCAATTTGTCCGCCATCTTTAATAATGCCCAAGATTTTCAGCTTGGCACTCTACAGAACTTAAAGTTCACATCCTTTTGAGTAAGTTCACTCAAGGTTCACTCAAATTTCCTCCGGATTATGAGAGAAGTCGTCAAGTTTTCAAAAAGGGTATGCCTTTGAAAGTAGTGATAACATTAACACTGGTGTAGTCGTGCAGGAGCGGCGCTCCGTTACTTTTTTTTATGAGATTCTCGACAAGAGCAGACTCATGCGGTATTTTTTAAAAATTTACTTTTCTAATTGCCGGTTGGACAATATCCACTACCTGTAAATTTAATTGCATTCAGTTCCTGAGTGCTCGTTACCCTGGAGGATTTTAAACTCTCTAGATACACCCAGCCCAGACACCCACCTGCGCATGCGCGTGTCCAGCGCGTGCAGGCCCTCCATAAATAGAGCTACGGTGTCAGCCGGCCATCTCTTATCCTCCACGCTACCGTCACGGTTGCTTCGCTCCGTTACCCACCATCTTGGTTTTCGTTCGTCGTTCGCCTATCTTTGAAGCCCATCACATCGTTCCCGTTCGCCGGTCTTTGAAGCTCATCGCACCGCCCGCCGCTCCCGTCGCCGTTCAGCGGTCTTTGCAGCTCATCGCACCGTGCGTCTTCTTGTCTATCGGCCTTAAGCTCATTCCCGTTCGCCACTCGTCAGTCTTGAAGACCACCGCATCGTTCGTCGGTCTTGAAGCTCAACGCAAGTCCCAACGGCCGCCGCGTCAACATCACTGCCGTCGCTCCCGTTCGCCGTTCCCGTTCGCAGTCCACCCGCCGCTACACGAAGAGGCCTTCCGTTCGTCGTTCCCGTTCGTCGTTCCCGTTCACAAGACCCGCCACTTCATAAAAGGCCTTCCGTTCGTCGTTCTCAATCCAGTGAAGAGGTCCAAGCAAGTGAAGCATTCACCGTTCGTCGTTCGCCGCTCACCTGCTACACAAGGAAGACTCCCGTGCGTTCCCGTTCGTCATTCGTCATTCCCGTTCGTCGTTCCCGTTCGCACGACCCGCCATTACATGAAGAGGTCTGTCGTTCATCGTTCCCGTTCGTCGTTCGTCATTCCCGTTCGTCGTTCCCGTTCGCACGACCCGCCATTACATGAATAGGTCTTCCGTTAGTCGTTCGTCATTCCCGTTCGCAAGACCTACCACTAGATGAAGAGGTCTTCCGTTCGTCGTTCCCGTTCGTCGTTCCCGTTCGTCGTTCTCTTTCGTCGTTCTCGTTCGTCGTTCCCGTTCGTTGTTCCCGTTCGCAAGACCCGCCTCTACATGGAGAGGTCTTCCGTTCGTCGTTCCCGTTCGTCGTTCTCGTTCGCTGAACCGCGCTACACGAAGAATTCATCGGTTCGTTCGCTCGTTCGTTTGTTGTGGTCTTCTATCAACAAAGGACTCTCCAGTTTAAGAAGATGTGTCCGCCGTTCGTGGCATCGTTCGTTACCGTTTACTGCACCGTTCGCCCTGCAATCAACACCATCTATGCTGCTGTCTCTGCTGCTACTTTCACAATCACTTCTCGCAGCCGTCGTTCGCTTGCTCTACCGCCGCCATCCTGTTTCATCAGCCGGCAAGAGACCTCCGTTCGCCGACTGTGGGCTCGACGTCTGCCGCCGCCGCCGCCATGCATGCCGTCGCTGCGTCAACATTGTCACCGGGAGACCATTGCCCGTTCGCCGCTTCACCAAGAGGACTCCCGATCGTTCTCGCCCGTTCTCGCCCGTTGCTCGTTCGCTGCTCAACCGTACAAGGTTTAGGTGAGTTCGTTCTTTCTTTTGCAGGTCATCCCCTCAGGAAGGCAAACCTCCACAAAATGATGACTTCCACTTGTCAAACACTTCCTTTATTCGTTCGTTCACCCGATTGTCAATCACTCAACATGTTACACACTGTGAAAAATGAATAGGTGTGAAAATATAAATATATTGTGAAAATTGGTGACAAATATATAAAAAAAAAAAAAAAAGCTATTTGAAAAATTAGGATTGCAGTGTCAGCCAACCTATTTCGAAAGTCTTAAAAGTGATCTCATCACCGATTGAAAACCGTACGACAATACCGTGGCGTCATCTAGCGACAGTGAAATTGTTAACCTCTACAGCTTGCTCCTAGGTGCACGAGGACATACCAAGTTTTCATTCCCTACAATTAAGGAGGTCGTGGCTTGTTTGTTTCGTTAAAAGAAATGACGTTGTGCATTCCTTGCTTGGTGCAAGCAAGTGCTAGATAATACCAGATAGCGCATAAACATCCACTGACACACGGAGCCACTGTGGCTGCACCGTTCACCTCCTAATGGATGCCGCCCACACAGTCCTCTCCCGGAAGACTTCTCCCTTCTTGGCCTTCCAGCCCATCACGCTTGTCACGTTCTTCGACGTCCTGGCTGAACACTGATTCTCATCATTCCAGACGTCCCATTCACAACAGTCAAGCATGTGATGCGTTCACCGGATCTGTCACTGTTCCTCATTATCGATTCACCATTCGCAGCTTACATGAAGAATCTCTGCTCGGGCCCGACTGTCTTTCAGCCGTTCGCTGCTCACAGCCCGTTCGTCACCCGCAGCCCTCTCATCAACATGCACCCACTTGCCGTTACAGGCTAACCTGAAGATCTACTGGTGAGACGCCTCTTCCGTCACCGTTCATGCCTTGCCCTACTCGTTCCTGCTGTCTGCCATTCCTTCTCGTTCACGTTCGTCATAGGAATCTTTGAAGCTCAACGACGCTGTTCGTCGTTCTCATCCAACGCTGGCCGATCTTTGAAGCTCATGCATCGTTCGTCGTTCCTGCTCGTCTTCACGTTTTTGAAGCTCACGACATCAATCATTGTTAGCCAGTCTAGCCACTCGTCACCACATGCCGGCTTTGTTTTGCCGACTTTCATCTTCAACATGCCGTTTTCCCGTAACTAGCCAACTTGACGTTCGTTGTATCCTTACGTTCTGTGGCACCCTGCTTACCATTCAAGCCCTTTTACGTCCATGCTCCCGTTCATTCGTTCGTGGTTCCGCTCGTCGTTCGCTAGCTTGCTACCGCTCAAGCTCATTACGTTCGTGCACCCTTTTACCATTCACTTGGCCGACCTTCAAGACCATTGCCACCCACACGCCCATTCGTCGTCCGCCTATTGCTCATGGTCCACCAGCCTGATCGTCACCTACAAGCCCTCTGGTAACCACCATGCTGAATACACCGGCTCTCGTCCGTCCTCCGAAGTCACATTGCTTTGGGCCCGTTCGGACTCGATTGTTCATCCGCCGGGGGTTACCGAGTGCTGCTGACAGCCACCCCTCTCACCGTCAACCCGGCCCCTTCGATCAATCAACCATCTTCACCAGGACAACAACCCTGGCACTGCCTTCGAAGCTTATGAACTAACCACACAACAGTATCGATGCAACGCCAACCCTGTACCTACACCGGGCTTCTGCCTCGTTCCTTGGAACCACTGCGTGAGACTTCACATGATTGCCCCGTACTTCGTCCCATCTCACCTCCCTCACACCACCTCGGCTCGATTTCATGGAGGGATGGTCTCCTTCTAATCGCCGACCCTTTCTGAATGAATGTTCACTCACATGGTTGGATGAAATCCCACAACGTCTCTATCCCACGAGCTCCCGTCGCAGACGTTCACCCCGAACTTCATTCTCGTCGACCTACGCGTTCATTATCCGTCAACACGCACGTATTGTCACTATAGCTAACCATCACAAATCGACTTATGATGGTCTTTCACGGTACCCCAGTCCATCACAACACACCACTGTGACCGCCATGGTCTCACGACTCTTTCAATCTCATGGAAATATCCGTCTTCATCGCCAACCACCTGCCGCATCATAATGAAGCTGAATTTTCTTCACGACTCCCCCGTCACTTTAACCCAACTTGATCATGGACGACAAAGCTAAACTCCTTAGCACTACCGTAGCCTTCCGTTTCTTGCTCACCTTCCACGAACTGGTCTCTTGGAGAAACTCCAGCTGGCTAATGTTTTAATCACTCGGCCTTACGCCTCACATTCCTTGGTTAAGTCTCATTCATTCCAAATCTTTGGGAATTCGACTTATCCAATATCTTTGTTTGATTCTTCAATCTGTCAACCATGACGAATCACCTTGTCACCATGACTAACCACAGGGCTCCTTAACCACACTAAATCTGCTTGGATGTCCTCGCCAACTTACAACCCGAATTTTCCGAACCACAATCAGCGGTTCATCATCAAGTCGCATCACTCATTGCCACTAACGGCCTCGCACCCAATAGTCTGGCAGCATCACACTTTCACCAAGTTAAACTGGACCTTAACCCTATGTTGCATACAGTTGCCTGCAGGCAACAGCTGACTAAACGCGAAAAAAGTAAGTCCCAACTCGCACTGCAAGCTTTGTGAGGGGTCCCCGGGGACCCCGAGCAAAGCGAGCAGCAACAGCCTAGTGGTCAGCGTCCTCGTCTCCAAACCCTGCTAATGCTGGTTCGAATCCCCCGACTGACCCAACTATCATATGGTCCTTAAAAAAAAAGTATCAGAAATTAATTCATGCATTTAAGGGTTAACAACATTCTCAACTCTGCATTCAACTCAGCCTTGATCTTAATCTTCACAACTCACACTCAGGACAGTGTGCTCGGCACGGCACTCGCCCCCCCTTCACATGCTGCCCTTCAAGGTTTTCCCTTGGTCCACCCACATACTAACGTTCACTTACCGATCTTGCTGCTCCAATCTCAATGACTCTGGGGAACAACATTCATGGACCCTTCGCCAACTCTGCAACATTTCACGCATCATACAATCACTCAAACCCTTCTCACGCTTCATCCATCATCGGAAACTCACAATCCCTTCAACCGACTTCACTGCTCCTAATCAAAGCACCCTTCCACAGCTGATGCACTGTTCCTTGAACACCCTTTCTCGCTTCTCAGCATCTATATCGATTGATTCTAAATTCATAGTGGTCTTCCGCTTCTTCACCCCTCTGAAGCTCGAATTCTCAAGAATAAACCTCAACACCAATGTACTATATACTTCAGCAACCTAACGGCCATAATCATTGACAGCCTGTGAACTTCTACTGCAATTCTGCCAAATCGTTAAACCATCAACCGAAAACCAATCAAGTCATGGAATCTGGAAAACTCGCCTGAACTTCCTCACCAACTCGCTTTGGCTATTGAAAGTTCCCTCCCCACTCCGACTGCCTTGCGCAGAAAGTCGGCCGTGACCAGAGAATGTTACACCTCCAACCAATCAACCACAACTCTGTCACTGGGGACCCAGCCCACACCCTTGGGGGCCCGTCATGATGGTGCCCGCCACCTATACTGACGAGGTCAGCTGTAAATGCAATTAAATTTACAGGTAGTGGATATTTTCCAACCAGCAATTAGCAAGCACAATTTTACCTGGGGGAGGTCAAAATTGGTTTCTATTGCCTAAGGAAAATATACACTACCTGTAAATACCCACCCAACCTCCCCTCTCGAGTTACCATCATGGCTGACATATCGTGAGGAAAAGTAGATGGCTGGCTGACGCCGTAGCTGTATTTATGGAGGGCCTGCACGCGCTGGACACGCGCATGCGCAGGTAGGTGTCTGGGCTGGGCGTATCTAGAGAGTTTAAAATCCTCCAGGCTAACGAGCACTCAGGAACTGAATGTAATTAAATTTACAGGTAGTGTATATTTTCCTTAGGCAATAGAAACCAATTTTGACCTCCCCCAGGTAAAATTGGGGTATTTTCAGACTCGATACAGTCTCTATTGTGTTTGCGAGCTCCCATCACCAATTCTCAATTTACTCTCTAGCATTTGCTCTACTATCTTATTTTGTTTGCATATAATCTGTTATTGTCCGTACCCCAAGGAAAATTAAACATCGTTTTCAGTGTTAATATACAGAATGTAGCAAAACTGTTAAACAGGGAAATCAACAATCAATAAAACTGAACCAAACACCTTCAGTTTATTTCTTTCCGACTTGAAGCTGTGCAAGGCAGACGCGTGCATGGGCTGTTTGGGAGCTTCCCCCCCCCCCCCCCCACCCCCGTTTTCTAACCATAGCTCCGCCACTATTTTCTTTATCACTACACCACTGAACATTAAACTAGGGAGAGACTGCCAAGGTTTAATCCTATTAGCCAGCAAACTTGGCACATTGCCCTCTTCTTTAATTTTTTATAGCCAGGAGTAATTATGGATATCTGCAAATAAGACAAATTGAATAAATGTCAACATCAGAGTAATTATGGATATCTATTGTACAGTTATAAGTCCATCATTGTCAGCAGTCTAATAAATCCTAGGACAGGCCCAACTCTCACTCACACTGCTGCAGGGCAATCATTAGTTCCTCTCAACTCCTACTATCCATGTCTGTCACCCCATTTGCCAACTAGTGAGTGAGTTCGCCTAATTACCCGACCCCATTAGAAATACTCGCGAGTTGGAGGAGTAGGGCTGTTGTCCTGGTCCAACAACCAACAGGAAAGATGGACGTTATGACTTAGAATCCTCTTTCACCCCGCCAACTGTCCGTACAGTCGTGGACAGCGAGTTCGACCTCCATACTTGTTGTAGCTCATACTAATGTGTCAACTAGCACTAGCAGAACTCGCCGGACCTCAGACGGGTTGTAATCGTGGCACTTGCTGGGCAAACCACTAGCTGGATGTGTCTTGGCCTTAAGTAGTGAGACAATGAAATTAAAGAAGAGGGCAGTGCGCCAAGTTTGCTGGCTAATAGGATTAAGCTTGGTGGCATTTCCTTGATTGACTGATATCAATACTTTCAAAGGTTTTGGGTGTTAAACTATACCTAACTAGTACATTTCAACTTTCCGCACTATGTGGAAGCGTTTATTGTAATAAAATCCACCTAGTAGCTAATAGTTAGGCAAATATCAACATAGTTCACACCTTTTTTTAACAAGAAAACTGATGGATCACAAACCAGGACTTTTATGTTGTCAGCCGGGCTCCCTATCAAACGAAGTTTAAAATTTTTCTGTTGCATTGTTATTTTTCCACATGTGCCTGAAAACGGCCAAATTCTCGTAGCTTGTGGTCGCCTTGCTCACATACATTTTATCAGGATAGGACGTACGTTGGGTGGTGTTCTTGAGTCTTGGTGGACGACACACTGGCGAGTGTATTAATTGGGTAAATATCAACTTTATTCATGCTTATTTTTCAAATGGAAATCATTAAGCTGTGTTCCTGCACATGACTTGTATGGTGGGCAAAATTTTCTTTTCTTACATGTTTTAAAACTTTTTGTCTCATCATAGGCATAGCCTTTACTGTAAGGTTTTACCTCAACCTCCTATGTTAAAGCTTAATTTATAACGCTTAATATCTCCACCGTGTGGAAATGTTTTTCGATTAAATTTGGTATGTAAGCTTGTTGGACTTCGTCAGCAAGCATATCAAAATTTATTAAAATCTACCAATGCACCTGGACCTAAGAATTTCAAAAACCATGAAATTAGTTTTTGGCTTGTACTTGTTCTTGGCACGACACATTTCGACTACGGTCTTTACAGATCAAACTAGTCTAGAAGTTAGATTCGACTCCCTTTCATCATACCTCGGGTTCCTCTTAAACAGTTTTCATACAGTTCTATCAGCGCAGCCTGTCAGCAGTCCTCCGTCTGTCATTCTCCAATCGACTGCCTACTGGTCGTTCACCCTATTATCAGTCCTTCGTTCTGTCATTCGCACTCTTGTCCTGTCCACAATACGTCACGCTGTCATCAATCCACGTACCTGTCTTCTCTGGCCACATTCAGCCCAGGCACTTCGTCTTAGAAAAACATGTGTTGCATGCTCTGGGAAGAATGTCTTTGTACACCTGACTTTTTCACGCCAGGTGACCGTTACCCACCCTCCGCCCGGCGCCTGTTAATTCTACAATCAACGTACGTTCCTGACAACCAGGATGTGGCTTTGCTCCGAATATCTCGGGACCTCTGACAGCTAGAGAAGTTTGCTCCGGTTTGCACGAGTCAAGTTCTCTGACTCCGTCACGCAGCCCCGGCTTCATCAGGAAGCCTCTTCGCACTCAACAGTGGCCCTCCTATAACCTGCTTCCCGGGTTTTATATCGGGACGAGTCCTCCGCCCGTGGAATGATGGCGGGCAACACCCTCAGAAGGAACCTTCCGCAAGCACCGTCCCTTTTCGCCTACTGACCAGACACACGCCAAGGTGCTTGCAGTCTCCAGCCCTGCAGCAACGCACTTGATCACTCCTTCTCTGGCCTCCTTTTCTATCGGATGCTCCTGCCTTGCGACAACCACCTGTTGTCACCATTCCCTGCTCTGCAACTAAGGCAACTTCATCGTGGCCCGCACCAAGGATACTGCTAATGGTACTCCTTTTGTCGCTGTCTCAAGACCCCTCGAATTCCTCAGCTTCTGACCATTTTGTTCCCTACCTGCCGTTTGTCTCCGAACGGCTCTCCTTTGCCGTATCTGTCTTCTGTCGCCCCTTTTGTAAATCCTTTAGGTGTGACGCTTGACCTGGTAACTACGTCTCCTATTCAATATGGTTAGCCAGTTTCTACGACTCTGGATTTTAGCACACTTTCCGGAGGGGTTTCTTAGGAAACTGCGGCCTCAAGGACTGCGGCCTCAAGGACAGACCAGTACAAATAAAAAGACGCTTCTTATTCGTTCTTCTGTTGTCCCATCGGCTTTGTCATCCTGCTCGTCCCATTGATCACAAAACCACCAACAGCCCGGGCCCATTCGGTCTCTAGAGAGGAATTCCCTTTTCATGGAAACTGGTTCACTGCCTCAAGGACAACACCATGCGTTCTTTCAGCATACGACCCACTATCCACCCAATTTATCGCAGAGTTCTCCTCATGCTGGATCTTAACGCACGGAACTACGTAGCTTCTACGGCTTCAAAGGTCGCTTCTCGCTAGCGACACCTGTCTCCATCCGTCTCCGATCACCTAGGTCGGTCTGCACCTGCCTTCTGCCTTGGTTCTGGAGTTTTCGGCTCCTGGGGTGCTAGCTTGTAACCCTGGGGTAATCTTCCAGGTGGTACCTGCCTCCTGGCTTGGACGAGGTCTGCTACAATGCAAAAATTACAGGTAATGTGTATTTTCGAACGGCATATAGAAACTTAAGAATGCCGGATGATCCTCGGCTGATTCTTGTTTCTATTGCGTACCAAAGATATACATTACCTTTACCCATCCTACCTCCCCTCTCTGGTCACCACTTGACACTAAAGAGAAGTAAACCAGGCATCTTACATAGAGGCGTCCGCACATGTGCACTGTGTTACAAGCTGGCGGCTGTAGGTCTAACTTTAATCTCTAGAGAAAATAAGCATTGAAGGAGAGGAATGCAAAAATTACAAGTAATGGATATTATCGGTAGGCAATAGAAACAAGAATCAGCCGGGAATCATCTGGCATTGTTAAGTTTTTCACATTTTTTACATTTACATTTTTTACATTTTTACATTTCACATTTTACATTTTTTGTTTTCAATTTTTTTTTTAAAGTATACAGTCAACCCCAGTAGCAGGTAAAAAATAAAAAAAATTATTAAATACTACCGGGTATGTAGGACCTAGATCATCTTGACCGTTGTATTCAGCTTTAAAAAGGGGTGGGGGCGGGGCGTGGGGGTGAGATGAGAAGGATGTACAGAATAAGCAAATTGGCCTCCAACTAACCTTACCTTATAGTATCCTTTATCACTATATATTATTTCCCAAAGCATAAATAAGTAATAAATAAATAACTGAATTTTCAGGACGTGAGATTAAATCGCATCTCAGACCGAAATGGTACTCTAAAAAAACTAACATAGCCCACTCGCTACGTGGCCACAGCATACAAGCGTGGTTGCCGTTATCCACGGCTGGCGGAGTTCAATGCATCACAATCTTCATGGCGAACGTATCCCCCCCACTTCCACACACACACACATTGTTCGGGTTTCCCATAAATACTCGAACGGTATTTCGTCGCTGGCAATGCCGCCGCTGAAATCTATGGGGCGATTCGGTCTAACCACCGGAATCGCGCCCTTGTGCAACCCTCTAATCCTATGGTGCAACGTTGGCCATAAGCACTTCACAGATTTAGGACAGAGACTTGATAAGCCGTCGAAAAACCATCCAATGACTCCTCCTTCCAAACAAGTGTTGCAAAACGACCCCCACATCGTTCTTAGAGTCTTGAAGAGGTGGAAAAAAAATACAACAACAAAAAATTCCTGAATTTGAACATTATTCCTTTCCTGCAACCAAAACACACACATATATGCAGCAAATTCAACTAGTAAAGGTTTTACTTTCAACAAAAACATCTGCTTTAACTTGGACTAATGTTTACTGGCCTTGAGTTGACTAGCGAGGTCAGCTTATATTACATGATGAATAGTAGTCGCGTGATTAAAAGGCACAAAGATGTGGCGTGTCCTTATGAGGAGGAAACGGACCATTTAAAATAGCAATAAAAAGTTATTTTGCAGTTTGTTCGTTTTGAGCATTCTTCCGCATTCTCGGGAAAAGGCGGGGGAGAATCGTTGGTGGCTAGATCACACGCCCCCCCCCCCCCCCTTCTTTTCCACCTACGCGTAAATTGCAGAAATGAGTTAGCACCAGTTAAAACCGGAATCTGTCTTAAACTCACGAGTAGGCCCCTATTATATTTCTGATTACACTTTTCACTAACTAAAAACGTTGAGTGGAGTGTTTCAGGGTGATCGTGGGCCGTTAGACCGTTGAGAACCACTGCAAACGCTGTGGGGTCCACTTCCAAAATGGTATAGGTCGGAGACGCTGTTCGATCTACTGACCTCTTACGTTGGAGGCCAGGACGCTGTCACTCGGCTGTGTTTTGTCTCAGGAAACTCACAAAGCTACCTTTTATTCACAGGACTTCAAGTTTGAGGCATTTGTATTGTCGTCAAGGGGGGTTAAGACACTTTTTAAACATAAACTTGAGGTGTAATCGTCATTTTTGGAAAGTCTTAACCTTTAACTTGCGCTTGGTGAATTTAAATAAGAAGGAAAAATGCGAACAGTAATGGATGATTAACAGTAACGGCGCATGCTATGTCGAGAGCCAAACACTGTAATCAGAGTATCTGCTTAAAAAAAAAAATTTTAAAACGTGTAATAAAAATTTTGCATGTTACTTTTTATGAAAATAATCTATGTAACTACAAAAACCTATATATTTTACAGCGTTTCTCCTGAAACATCAGTAGTGTGCACATACGCCTTATTATTAATTTTTTTTTGTGCCTTTCAGCTCTTTAACGATTTATCAGCCCCTTTCTTAGCCTTTTTTGGTTTTTGGTGGCTCTTTTTAGACCTTTTTGCCAATTTTTCAGGCTTTTCTGCCAGCGGCAAAAAAAAAGGCATTTTTGGGGGCAAACAGGGCATTTTATAAAAAGGCAGGGGCAATGCCCCCATCGCCCGTGCATGCCACTGTGTAACATATTACGGTGTCGCTGTTTTTGTAAAGTGGGTACATCCAATAAGGTAAGGATTTAATGTAATTAAGAATTAATGTTATTAATGTAAAGAATTAAAGCTTTGGTTTGTTCTAAGGGTAAGTCACACAAGACTTAGTACTAAATGAATAGGAGAAAAAAATGCTTTATGGAAACAAAAGCAAAAACAAATTCGTTTGAAAAACACAATGTACCAAGCTGCAACAGTGAAAAACTACAATTTGTGTGACAAATAAACTGTTGAGGAAGCACGTAAAATCCTTTAAATGTACTGGTTAACAGCGTATATACAAATTTGTGTATTTTATTTTATAACCTACACAAACCTAAATTTTGTGCGAGGTTTGCGAGACCTGTTCGAAGAATTTGCCGTAGGGCCTCTGCACACTGGCTACCACTGTGGCCAAATCAGCAATTCTATTGCCACCATGGTGGTGCCACCAGGATCACCAGTAGCACTCATTTTACTAGTTCGCAACACGAATCAACACCTTTTGGCTGCACTGCCAGAACCCCCAATGTGCAGCATCCCAATGGAAAAC
This sequence comes from Lithobius niger, assembly GCA_023313725.1. NCBI lineage: Eukaryota > Metazoa > Arthropoda > Chilopoda > Lithobiomorpha > Lithobiidae > Lithobius > Lithobius niger. The sequence goes on along the minus strand of JAHWFP010231705.1, from coordinate 2,874 downwards.
AATGGAATCACCGTCTGCCGTGACGCGCATATCACGTGACTAGGCTAGTCCACTCACACGGCCAAAGATCCGCCATTCTCGTTCGCCAGTGGCTAACTCATGATGACATCACGGCAAATAGCCATGGGTCGTGGTATAGATTAGATAGCAATGGATGGCACTAAAAGCTGCAGATTTTCATGTGGTGGCAACCTGCCTTTAAGGCAGGCAAATCCGACTTAAAAAATCCAACTGGAGTGGTAGAAACCAGGTTTTAACGAAAAGCTTAATTAGGGGTTCAATGATTCTCTGTTACCGAAACCTCAGGCAGCCATCTTGGACTGGTCGTTGTTGCAGTAAATGCTACTGGAATTTTTTTTAGGTTAATGTCACATTTCTTATGCAAGTCAACACTATAAAAATAAATAATAATTGTGAAAAAAAAAATTGTTTTATGAACCTCGTCCATATCACCCCAGGCTGACCTTACTTAAAAATATTACATACAAACATATTGTACAACAGCAATTTGGATTAATAATGATAATATACCAACAAGGCCAGATGTTAATACTGGGGGAACATATTGTTAGTTCCGTATTTAGCTCGCAAGTCATAATCATAGTTTTATCACTGCCAGTACTTACCTTCATGGCATCACATTGCCACTTGGTTTGATTCACATTCCACCTCTTGTACATGCTATTTACATTAGTTTCAACCACGAATCCATAAAGAATCAAAATTGTACAATTTTTGAATTCACAAGAAAAAGGTCAATGATCGACTTTGTGAAAATATTTTGTACATCTTTGCTGCTTTCCCTTTGTATGTTTTCTGTAATTGTCAGCGTTACCTGAAAGTTCTTTATAGTGCAATGTCTCTTGAATAGTTTCTGAATTAATAAGTTCGTTCGTATGTTTGACACTTTTTGACAACTAACTGTGTCTTTTGCTTTTGCAGGTGCCAAAATTGCTACCAAGACTTGCAAGTTGGCGGTGCTATGTCCGAATTCAGTGGATGTGTACCATTTCCTAATTCTAGTACGTATTCCAGTTCCAATCCAGCCATACGGACACAATGAATGCAATGATTCAAAATTTGCCAAATGAGGTATTGGAGAGACAGGTTTTGCTTCCTGAATGAAAATCCAAAGTGAATTGGTATACTTGCATTGAAGGGAAACTGGCAAAACTGTCAATTTTCTAATTAACATTGAATACCTGTCACCTGAAATAGATCATGAATATTCCTTTAACCAATGACACTGTTATTCCTCTTGTCGCCTTTTGGGAAAAATTTAAGTCATGTAGTCGTGCCAAGCAAAGGAACAAGCAAAGGAACAAAGCGCTTGACGAATGAAGTGTATGATATTAGTTAGTTGCCCAAGTCTTATCGTTGGATAGCTGGACTTGAGAATGACAATTATACAAATTGCTTGACTAAATCAGTCTGTGACGTAACCTCAAAATACGGCCTTCCCCTCTTTATGTAAAAAAAATCAATTTAATCTTTGCCACACAAGGCGAGAGCCCAGAAGGATCATCAAATATCCTCCCCCATCATAAAATAAATAAATCTACTTCTTTCTACATTGTCCTACGGGTAAGCAAAAAAAAAAAAAAAAAAAACTGCACTTTGTGAGTATAACACTATATTCGGTGTACTTCTTGTCCACACCCATGATACATTTTTAGGAAGGGGTGCCACCTGAAACCTGTCCTAAAACCAACATGGTGGCCATTTTGTTTTAAAATAGCTACTATACAATACAACAATTCAAAATCATACTAATGTATGTAAGTTTGGTGTCGACTACTAGGTTTTAAAGTCTGCCGAAATAAAAAAAAAATGCTCTAAATAATTGCCAGGGCTCCACACGATGAGATACCCAAAATGGAGGCAAAATTCAAGTGTTTCTCTTAAAATATACTATTGAGGAGAGGCAGATTTGAATATTATTATTCCTCAAAAACGCGAGTTCTTTTGCAGTGACTAGTAATTAGCAAAGACCAGGTCAAATTCATAGTATAGTATCTTCGTATTTAGGAGTTAAGTTGTGGCTGTTTCTCTATGCTGTAGCACATTTTTCTTCAATTCGCCGTAAGTTGCATCTTAAAGTGATGTGGTAGCAGTTCAAATTAAGATAAATGGGTGTATTTAGACTTGCATATCAGGTAGCGATGCTTATTTTCCATCACAAATGATTAAATGATTGATTGTAATTAGGAGCTAAGCTACGTCAGTTTAACTAAGTTGCAGTGATGTGCATTTTGCGTCTATTTACCACAAGTTACATCAGCAGAGCAGACGTTCTAGTTAACATAAATAGATGATAGATGGAGAAGTATATTTTAGGTTATTAAAACGATTAATTGTAATTAGTAGCCATACTACGGCAGTTTATCTACACTGTAGTGGTGTGCGTTTTGCATTTATTTACCACAAGTTATATCTTTAAACTGCTGCAGTAGGTGTTCTAATTAAGTTAAGAGGACGTAATTAGGCTTCGATGACAGACGGAGGTGTATATTTTAAAACAAAGGTATTTAGAATGGTTTATCGTAATTAGGCCATAAGCTACAACTGTTTATCTATGATGTAACCCCATCCTTTCTTCTTCAATTCGTCTATGTTACATCTTTAAAGTGACGCGGTGGCAGTTCTAATTATGATAAATGGATGTACTTAGGAGGATTACATGAAAGGTGGCGAAATGTATATTCCAACTTAAGTAATAAAAACAGTTTATCGTAATAGGCGATTAGCTACACGTTATCTGTGCTATAGCTCCATGATGCTTACTTCAATTGTCTCTAAGTTACATCTTTAAACTGCTGCTGTAGCCGTTCTAATTATCAATGGATGTATTTTAATTACGCTTCTGTGTGAAAA
>JAHWFP010231703.1:0-11648 GCA_023313725.1 Lithobius niger | reverse complement strand
AACCATATCTAGATATAAGAACTTAAAAGGGGCCATAGTGTTGCAGTGTTCCTGTCGCATCGCGTGAACAATGAGGCCCAATATTTATTCAAAGAAGTAAATACGTACCACCATGTCTCAGCTTTCAGTTAATCAAAAGCACAGATGTACTATCGGGCATAGGACGACTTATCTGCCAGAGGTTGCGGATTTGAGCCTGACCTCAGCCCACCCTCGACAATTTCGGGAAGAGAAAGGCCCTGATTGGATTTACCTAGCAGCTTTTGCATTTCAGTACCGTGGCTACGGGTGGGGTGGGGTGTCAAACATCCAAATTCGAGATGTACTAGTGCAACGGTTCTTCAAGCTTGCTCTTACTATGAAATTAGATAGGGTTGAAATACCCTTTTTTCCCATAGGGAAATTGAAGAAGCCAATAGGAATGAAGGAATGGAATAATCTGGTATAAGGAGGCTCTGCTTCAGTTTAAAGTTAGGGTTCTGAGAAGTCACCCGACTGATCTTGCCACAATCAAGAATGGTAATACCTATCCTTGCACTGCCAAAATAAATGAAGTTCAGCATTCGTGAAGTGTTAGGACGCCTTTATGAACAACTCACCTTTGCATTCTCACTTCGCAATGGCAGAAGTGTCATTGCCATGGTAACAACACTACCTGGATTAGCTAAATCTGACATTGTTTGAGCAAATGCTTGCAGTCTTATTATTCGTGACAGTAAGATAATGAATTCCTCCTGACGAAACAATTTTCCCAATCACTTCTAAACTCAATTATTGATTCGTTGCGTTGCGAGCTGGCAGAGCTAAAACAGCCGCCATGTTGGAATTTCTGATGATTTCTAGCTTCTAGCTATGAGAATGCAGAGCGAGTCGTGGCATAAACGTGCCCTTGCACGCCGAGTGGGAAAAGCCAGTCTGTTTATAGTGTGTGCTGGCACTTCTTGATTCCCCCACGTATAGTTTGTTTTGGAATTGCATTTTTGTAGTGGAGATGCTGTCAGTTCCGCTAAGAATTAAAAAGTTATACGTGTCATAGGTATGTGATACATTATTTATTGAATAATATTGGGGGAAACGTAGTTTGCATATGATTCAAGCCGTGTGTTGTTTCGCAACCAGGGAAAGTTGATTTTAAAAAGCAACTTACAGAACAATGTGAGAGCGAATTGAATCAGAATGAGATGTTCTATTCCTCGCATGAGTAACTTAATGCAACTTCAGGTATCACTTTGAACGAATAAAAAATTTCGTTAGGAACACGGAGAATTCAATTGTTTAAGACAGTCTTCGATCGGATGACTTAACAGCGCGTGATTATCAGCAGCTCTCTTGATTCACAAATTAACACGAACTGTATGGATTTATGAACAGAGCAGCATTTTGTGTTATGGTCACTCGACGGCAGTTGTGAATCAGTGGAATTACCGCTTCTCCCTTCCGAACTGGCTCTTGTCTCGTTATTTAACAGTTGGAGGCTCTCTCTGGATCGGAATGAATCTATCTTCCTGTGAATTTCTGCATTCACAGTTGACCTCGTCAGATTATGGAGGCGGGCTCCACCTGACGGGTTCCCTAGGATTACGAGCTGGCTCCCCACAAAAATTGCAGATCTCGCACCTTATTGAAAACATGAACAGGTGGTGATTTGGATCACTTCCAAATAGATGCAGGAAAAAAGTTATTTTTGTTAAAGGTTGTCTTTACACTGGAATTAGGGTGGGGTCTCATTTTTAACTCGCTCTCTTTATTAACTTCTTTATGATCATGGGGTCTTGACAGGTGCAAGATTTCTTTCAGGTTACTTATACCCTCACTTCGCTTTGGATAAACAGAAAAGCTCATTCATTTACAGTCCGTAACATCTTTTCGATGAAGACAAGTATCACCTCCCGTCGTGTTTGACGGCTGAATGCTGGAAATTCGACGTACCACCAAAAAAGCGACCATCAGCTAGGAGCATGTTTTTCATAGAGAAAAGGAGGAAAAACATAACTGTAAAAAAAAACCGTCGTGACTGACAAGGCAACGTACCAAACAACCAATAATAACAGGGTTTATTTAATTAATGCCATATCACCTAGACTAAAACCACCACCATTTATAATTAGGAGATTTAATCGTGGAACAAGCCAAAGGGTGAACGATCTCAACACAAAAAAAGAAAAGAAAAAGGTCAACAAAGTTGGTGACGAAAGGGTGTGCCATGTGTCCGATGGAGAAAGATCCACTCGGACATAAGCTATTTAGCTCATAGTTTGGATCTGACATTTGCCTGATTATAGGTTAAGTTGAGGCTTTTTCTTCTGTGAATATATTGATCAAAAGTCATAACGACAAGACATGCATGCGATGCAGTTACGACCGTTTACATAGAATCGATTAGTCCTTGACTTCTCGTCTTCATGCTCTCCTTGTATTACCCGGTCTGTGCTATTTGCAGTACCGTTAAGCTGTATCTTGTGGTTGACCTAGCCGCGCTGTTGCAGATGGATCGAATTAGCCTTGAGCCAATAACAGTTTATCCGTTATTGGTAACCGTGCGCTCGCACCGGCATGTTCTTTGACCTTTTGGCTCCCCTGATCGTTGGGCCCCCCGTTCGAGTTGGCCTCTCTACCTCTTGTTGGCCCGCTGGCGGGCATCTCATCTTCTTTCGCATCCGTCCCGTCCTTCAGGTCCCAGAGATCCTTTCTGTCTGCGTGACATAATCCGTGATGGATTGAGACGCAGCGGGGAAGCGACGGGCTCGATCTCGGTGACACGCACCCCTGACGACCCCCAGTATCCATCTCCGGTAATTTGGCCGGGCACCCGGGACCCTTTGCAGCCCCCGTGGCCGGCTCTGACCAGTGACTCGCTTTGGCAGGTGGACGGACATTTGAGGTATAGGCAGACGCCAATTTGGTTTTGGTGGGTGGCGGTGGAAGGAAGGGAATCGCCAAGACGACTACCTTTCACTTCTCTCGATGGTTTTCAGTTCTTTTTTCGTTTTTCTTCTTCCAGTACTTTTCCGCCCTGAAGGCTTGTCTCTTCACTTTGCGTTACCCTGTCTTGTCTCGTGGCTGCACCAATAATTCTTGGACGTTCAGCGCCCAATTGGCTTTTGAAAAAGTCTCTTAACGGATGGGAAAGAACGGTATCTTTTGTCGTGCTTGAAGCAGCGAAAGGAATTCGTTCATGATTTCTTTGCATGGGCTTTTCGTGCGATCAAGGTGAAAGAAAGCAATTTGTCGTCGTAGATTTGTCTTATGTACTTTAAAACCGTTGTTAGCAAAATGTAAGGCATTGGGAGTGTTTGTATCGGGATGATGGACATTTGTTCTGAAATAGTATCGATTGAAAAAAAAATTCTTTATGCCTTATATCATTTGAAGCAAAAATGCTGCTAGAGAGGATCTTTGCATTTTACTAGACTTCTTGGGAGAAAAGTCTAGTAAAGTGGGGAGACGGATTGAACCAGGGGCCGAGATAATATTGAGAATCGGCCAGAATATATCCCTTAACCACTGAAGGAGGATTGCAGTCTTGCACTACCCTGACTGGCAGGGACTTTGCCATACATAGTTCCCATTCCAGACACTGACCACATGAATTTCTTGAGGTAATTAAGTTGCTCCTCGAGTTCCCATTCCAGTCACTGACCCAATAAACTTTTTGAGGTAACTAAGTTGATGCTAAGGTTCCCATTCCAGTCACTGACCAAATAAACTTCTTGAGGTAATTTAGTTGCTCCTCGAGTTCCCATTCCAGTCACTGACCCAATAAACTTTTTCAGCTAACTAAGTTGATGCTAAGGTTCCCATTCCAGTCACTGACCAAATAAACTTCTTGAGGTAACTAAGTTGATGCTAGAGTTCCCATTCCAGTCCATGGATCCCGGGCCATGTTGGGATAGCTGGACAATGAACAAGCTGATGTGGCAGCAAAAATTGGCCCTTACTGGTCCTCTCGAAAGGGATCTTAGCCTTGATTTCTCGGATGCCTTTCCAACCCTTCGTCTGTAGTTGGTTGCTGCTTGGCAGGCCTTGTGGGACAAACAACAAGGATGCGGGCTATTAAAGGCACTGTACAGACATGGCACCCTGCTTGTACCGCAGTCACCTAGAGTAGGTGGCGTTGGGCCGTTTGCGTATTGGTCATAACCCTTACACATTGCTGCAATTTGATCGAGGGGGTATCCCTCGTGAATGCCATTGCTGTCACCGGTCATTTACGGTCCGTCATGTGCTTGTAGGCTCTCACAATCTTGATGGTGTTCGTCCCCATTTCCATCTTCCGTGAGACTTAGTGCGACAATTGAGCGTTGAGTGGGTCTTCCTGTCCGGAGCTTTTTTTTAATTCGAAGGAGGTGTAGCTATTCTGGGTTTGTTTAACATTTTTTTAATGTGTGGCACTGTGATTGAGGTTGGCGCTATAATGACCTAGCTGTCAACGTGCCATAAAGCCTGAGCCATCAAGTCGTCTCTTTCTGGTATAGCATAAGGCACAGTGAAAAAAAAATAACTGCTACTATAATACTGTTGTTGAAAAAAGAATGTTTTCCTTATATGGGCATTTCACTGTCGTAATAGATATAAATAAATGTATTAGGGATTGCTTGCTTCTGTCCGAACCATCGTATAAAAAGTTAAGCATCTTTATCTTGAAACGAACCAGGGTTGTTTGATTTAAATCAGCCTGATTTAATTCACTGATTTAAATCATGATTTAAATTACTTGAATTTTTTTGTCTATTTTAGTACATTTACTTTTGCAAAATGCTTCACTGTATCGTAAAATGACTGCAATGTTGCTGGAGTGCACAAGAGCAAAATCCTACATAGGCTAGGTTCATTTTCTGTGTTGGCGTATTCGCCTAACCATTTAGCAAGCATTAAGAGACTAAGGAATAGTGTTTCTTTTTTGTTTATCTAGTCTCTTAGCCTGTGCAGGGATTTCCCAAGGCAGGAACTCAAGTGAAACTGTGCAGATAGCTTAGGAAAGTCATTGTGGGTCTGGTTGAAGGAAGAAAGTAGAGTGGGTTAAATAATGTCTGCAGTAGGCTATAAAAATTGACCCCCCCCCCTCCGCTTTCCCGCTAAGACGCTCAAATGCGAATGCAGGAACCGAGCCAGAAGATAATAGTTACTAGCTCATTGCTAGATAAATAAATCAGTTTTGTACGGTTGCACCTAAAATACATACATATAGTCTTGGTTGACATATTACTTACCTTCTCTTGTGTTTTTCTAATTATTGAAAAGAAGAGCCTAAACCATGAACATATAACTGTCACCTAATTTTGGTTAACCATGGTTTAGAAATAAATTATGTTTTTAATGATTTTTTTCCCTTCCAATTCAATGTTCAAATGTTGTATACAAAATAACTTACTTGATTTCCCTGCAGTTACGTGCGAAAACACGTTTTTTTTTGACAATCATATTTAAATAAAAACAACAACTCGATTTAAATAAAAAAAAATCCGATTTAAATAAAAAAAAATATTGATTTTTTGATTTTTTAAAGAAAATCATGATTTTTTCCAACCCTAGAACGAACGGTGAATCGTTCAAAAGTGAGAAACCAATAATACATGTATTTGTATTAGAGCATTGAAATACCCATATAAGGTAAACATTCTTTCTTGAACAAGAGTATAAACCATGCGCAATGGCGGTTTACCGTGACGTCACAATGATTTAGCCAATGACGAACGAGAACAACGGCTGTTTGGCTGTCTGATTGGACTAGCCCAGTCGCGTGATATGGACGTCACAGCAAACAGCCATGGCGTGTGGTATAGGTATAGCTAAAATTCAGTGTACGTCACAATTTGTTGCCTTTTCAATGCGAACGTCTTTTCATACAATCTCATAACAATGTACAATGTTTACTTAAGGACAAACCTTGTTGCTCTCATTCTTCTAACATGGCCGTCTGTGCTTTAAAGTTTTCCAAATTTATTTTCTGATATAGTTTCACCCCATTAAACGCGATAGAAGAGGTGTAAACAAAAAAAAAATCTCTCCTCCAAATGCTTATACGTTTTTGCTGCGCATACTATTTTTCGTTTTCTAACCCGGCTTAGGGTTGTTACGGCGGATTTCCGACACTAGCATAAATCCTCTTTCGTAAATTTGGGTTCGTTCTCGCTCGCTTCCTTTGTACACTAATGCAAGTGTGTATCCGCTCGACTGGCTTTTAAGCAAGCAACGGCTAGCCGTTGACTTTGACTAAGAACTCGATGGCGTGCCCACCGGTCGTTTAGCGGGCCCCACCGTATCCACCCACTGTTGCACCTCCTTGTACCCTAATTGCCCCTAGTGGGACTTTTTTCTGAAAAACAATGCGTTCATGCGTATCATTTGTAACGTAGCAACCCTGCTCGGAGGTGGGATTGGGCCAACCCCCTTGGCACATGCCAGCGTTGCTTGCCTTGCCTAGCCAAACGGCCAGCCATATTACGCTCGTATAGAGTCGATATGAATAATGTATATTTTTAAAGGTGCAAGCCGCTCTCTGGCCGATCATTTCTGCCGACCGAGCTCGTCGTCAATAAAATGGCAATCGATATCGATCTTTGAGGGATCGTATAGCTGGTGGGAAAGTCTAGGGGGGTCTGCTGGAAACTGAACGAAGAGTTTAGTTTAATTTTTTTTTCTAATTTGATTTCGTTCTTTACTTGCTCATTAGACTGTGGATGTGGGTACATGATTTTTTTTGAGTTTGTATCTTTGCAACCGAGTCTTTTTGGCTAAAATATTTATCATTATTTTTAAAACAAGATTGGTTCTATTTTTTACAGCTTAATAATTTCCAGTAAATCTACGAGAATTTTTTTGTTGCTCTTCAACCCAGAGACGTTTATAACAAAGGGTACATTTCGAAAAGTGGTTTCAATTTTTTGTGTGTGTGTGTGTGTGTGTGTGAAAACTTAAGCCTTACTCTCAGTGGGAACTGGGAAACATAACTAGTACTACTACGTAACGACATGCTGGATTATGCTATGGAGTTTTGCTAGTCTCACATAGATAGTGTAATTTATACCATTCGTGAAGCTTCCTAGCTCTTAAACGGAAACTTGTCAATTTTAACTAGTTAAGTTCGCTTTCTGCTCGTAAATTTTATATTTTGAGGCACTTGGTGGTCGAAGACGACGATATTCGGTTTTGCGAAAGTCTTCAGTGGATATAAAAATTTGGAGCTAGATTCACTCGAAAAAAACCTTTTCCCTTAGAAAATTCGACTGAAGCCCTACAGTCAGTAGCGTGCACAGACCACCGATAAGGCAGGGGCAACTTTTGTAAAAGGGTACGCGGAGGTTTTTTTTCTGGGTGCATTTATTAATGCTCGTCAGTCTTTTGTTTTGTGTGTCCATTTTTAAGCTTGTCTCTATTTTTTTTCTTTTATACCCCTTTCTGCCCCTTTCCTGGCCTTCCATTTGACTTTTTCGTCGCTTTTTCTATGGCTGCAGCACCAACGTTTATCGGTTCAGAAAATCAAAATAGATTAAGGGCAAAAAAGGGATTTTTTCCAAAAAGGGCAGGGGGTACGCCTCCCCCTTCCCCCTCCTGTGCACGACACTGCCACAGTTTGAAGTTATTAAAACTCTGCGTACAAACGCTACCGCCGCTCTCCAGCTTCACCGTAGCCACGACTAAAAAACGTATCGTCAGCCGAGTTTATAACTTTACGCCGTTATAAATAAATGTGCAGTATATATGTTCACTTAAATTTTGGTGTAAAGTCGTACGAACGAGTTTTCACATTGATGAAACGCAAACAAGGATGTGTCGTCAAGGCCCGCAATAAAAAACGCATTCCAAATAATACGTGTCTGCAAATTGACTATAATAGCTCACGGCTAAATTTATTAGAGCCATCAATGAATCACACGCAACCATAGCCTTAATATAATCGCAAGGCAAAAATTATTAGTACCGTTTGGGCCATTTAATTAACGCAAAACGGCAGGGCGACTGGTAATTAAAACCAGAAAATTTCATTGCGAGGGAGATGAAAATGTGCAAATTTTTAAACGCGCAGAATATTGCCATTTTTGCCGAAATAAGAAAATCGCATAAAAAGGATGTAATATTTTTCCGAAGATCCCGGCTGGATAAAACATAAACGCAAGAGTATGCGGAGGTAAAACAAAAAAGAAAAAAAAAACGATGGAAAAAAAAAGAATAATAATCCAAGCACGGTGTCATGAGGCACACCAACCAGCACTTATTTGTAGGGAGGGAGGGTGGCGCGGACGAGCCACGCTGTATGAGCGTTTATTTTTGCAGCATAAAAGCGAGCCCCATAAAGCACACAACTATCATCATAAAAGTCGTTCGCCCAAGTTTAAATGGTTCATTAGTATTCAACGGGGGAAAGGGAGAGGATTTTGACACCGAATGAACATTTTCCCGCGCCCCATCCATTTTGTCATCGCATTTCCGTGCTCAAATCATGACAAGAACCGAATGGCTTCCCAAAAATAAAAATAAAATACTGAGAAATGAACGACAGGGCACAGTCCCGTACGACGGCGATGTGTGGTTTTATATTTACCGTCGCTTCGACCTCAGTACACACCATCACCACCACCGTACCGGATAAATTACTACGAAATCACATGATACACGCGTCGATACACACCGCTGATAGTCGGCAAAAACATGGCCAATTAACAAGCCCGTTTTGCCCGACGAAACCCATCGATGTAGTCAGGGGCTGTGTGCCTTTCAACGCATTGACAACGCAACACTAATGAAGACTGCAACCACGGAGACTTAACCAAAAAACAACCAAAAAAAAAAACAAAAACTATGAGGTAGATTGCGATGAAGGTTAATAACACGGCGCGGATCGCATTTCGAACAAGAGCACGTAATTAGAATCCAACGCACAAACTGCACTTACAAATAATGGCTTCACGAAACCACACAGCAGATATGCAGTCAAGGTTATTACGAGTATACTATACTCGGATAGACTAATTGGGTCCGTTTGATCGACGGAAATCTGAGTTAGGGATGCAGCAAACAACTGAACTTCGGTTGCAAGCCCAAGGTCCTAACGACAAGCACATTATAACAGTACCCCAATTTTTTTTTTAATACAAGGTGTATTTAAGTCGATTCTTCATTAGAAATCGTTAAATAAGTGCCCCCAAATCTGTCTAGGTTAAGAAAATATAAGCACTGGAACGAAGTATGTGAAAAAGAGAAGAACAAACTGCACAGTTTCGATACAACTCGACGTTTCGAGCTGACTCGAGCTCGTTATCAAGGGAAAAAAACACAATGCACTTAAAATTGTATAACAGACAGCCGAGCGCAGGCAAAAGTGCCTAAGTCAATACTACTATTCGAACAATTTTTAAAAAGGGGAACTAACAATTTAAATTTTAAAAAAGAGAGGAAGACGAGAGTGACCTCTTTGTGCTGAAAGCGGTCACTCTGACTACTCATTAAAAAATTCGTACTTGACGTATATTGTTTACTTGAATTAAGACGGCAATAATGGGTTATTCAGCCGGTTACTGTCATAAAGATAGATGAGAGAATTTTTTTTTGTAATTTCTCTTGAGCCTTAAGTCAGCCGAAGCGATTAAATGCTCGTGTGGCTGAACCGGCTCAATTTTGAACATGCCCAGACTTTTTAGAGAAGAAGAAATATGTGGTAAAGGTAGGCGCCAACCCGGGGTTTCGATCCGGGAAACCTCCGATCATCGTAGGGGCCGAAAGATTGTCCAGAATTGGTCATAACAGTTCCCGTAACCGTTGCTGGAGCATGGTAATCTCTCACACTACCCTGGCTGGCATTCCTGGCGAGGACTTTGCCAAGGTCCTCTTTCCCGGGGTTCGACCAGATCGGCAAACCGCCAGCAACCATGCTGAGCTGTCTCACCGGTCAGTTGGAGAGGAAGAGGTGTTGTATCTAGAATATGTGATATGCACATATGATGACTAAGAATGGCAACATTATAGTATTGCAATTTTATCGCGATATACAACCCGTGCAAATATGTTATCGCAGTGCTTTTTGTGTTCAACGATGATCACATATGAATTACTTTGGCATGTCTGTCTGGCCTATGTAGTCTTAGGAGGTTATCAAAAATAAGACCTTATTCCGTCAGTTGAAAAAACTAAGTTTACCGAATTTTTTATAGATCTTTGAATAGTCTTAAATAAATAACAGGAAAGTCAATAGTTATTCGGAATTATTTATGTTTAAATACTATTTAAATAACTAAAAAAAAATCCGGTAGAATAGAGGTAATAGAATAAAAAATTGTTGTCTATGACAGCAGGTCGAGAAACGACTGAAGATGAGTCACTTATACCGGGCCTAGGTAGTGGGGGATAAAATTCACTAATGCACGCGCCAACACATCCCAATGCTAAAAGTGTAGCCGTTATATACGGTTAATCTGAAAACCCACACACATGACCGTGGTTAATTTTGATAACCCACACTTTTTTTGATAATCTAACACTTTTTCTGTGCTCAACACAACCACTGCTCTACCATGTGACATACTTTGCAAAACTACCATACACAACACAAATTCAACCAACATAAATAAGCACATTTGCAACCTGCGACATTTATCGTACTAACACGAAAAAAAAAAAACCTCACGTAGGCTACTATGCTAGGACCCCACCCATGATCCGCCAACCTTTCGCTCCGACAGTACTAAAACTAGGCTACCGACACTTGTAAACACACCTAAAAACATACGATACTCAAGCGAACAGCACATTTGTAACCTGGCGACATTTTCCGCACTAACACGAAAAAAAAAAAAACCTCGCGTACGATGCTAGCCCCCTCCCCACCCCCATCCAAGAATGAATGGTCCAAGCCGAATCCGACAACCTTTCGTTCCGACGGTACGAAAACTAGCCTACTAACACCTTCTAAAACACACCTAAAAACCTACGAGACTCAAGCGAATAGCGCATTTTATACGCTATATCTTATTTAAACTAATAAAGTAGAAAAAAAATACGGTTTTACCTTAAACACAAACGTCGGTGACTGGGACTGGATATAGGGATGTCCTCGCGTACGTGAGACTTTCGCAGACAGGAAGTTTAAACCGGAAGTTTGAGTTCAGGAATTTACGTCATGTTTCACAAATAAAATTTTCAAATAAATTTTTTTTTAATCTCAAATAACTAGATTAACGTCACACCTTAGCATTAAAATACATATCCGTGAGTCTTTGTCGATTTAGCGGTTATAATTGCTCTTGAGCTCGAACGGCTAGTCCACTATCTCGGGGCTGGAGGAAACACTTGTGGGCTTCGCCCACTCGGGATTCCCTCCACCCCCTCGATAGTGGACTAGCCGTTTCTCGCTCGCGAGCAATTATAACCCTTCAATCGACAAAGACTCACGGATATCTACTACTTAATCCATCAAAGGCGATCAAGAAAGCAAATAAATAGACCTATAATTTGTATAACTAACTCGTGTGAGGTGACGTGAAGCATCTTCACGTTTCCATAAAAATCTGACGATTCACGAGAGTGATGTCAATGCCCTAATATAGGCTTAATTACTCGCAATCCTGACGAGAAGCAGCTTCGTGTTTCCGTAAAAGTCAGATGATTACGAAGGTGATGTTATTGCCCTAATATGGGCATAACTACTGAATCCT
>JAHWFP010231702.1:0-20251 GCA_023313725.1 Lithobius niger | reverse complement strand
GGAAGTAAGCACTTAGTGTGAAGCAAGTAAGCCCTCGTGTAACAGAAATAAACACTCAAGAAGACAGAGGCGATTCAGGTTGTTCGTCATAACTGAGAAGTATGAATCAACTTGTAATCTTCACAATTCAACGACCGCGACCACCCTTACTCAGCTCCTCGTGAAGGATTTTAAAACATTCCTCTATAGACTCAAACTTGTTTTAAAACTTGGCGGAAAAATTGAGTGGCTTCTCAGCCACTTACGAAGCCCTTGTGTAAGGGACGTAAACACTCAGATGGTAACGAATTGGATTGTTCGGCATGAATGAAAAGTATGAATCGGCGTGTAATCTTCATACTGGACCTCGACCATCCTCACTCATTTACGCGTGTGAAGGATCTGTAGACATTTTTTTGCAACTTCAAACGTGCTTTAAAATTGGATAAAATCGTTGAGCAATGTAGCCGATTGGTTCTAAAAATTGTTTGCATGAAAACACATTTAGTGGGTAGATTTCTGTAGGGATCACGTGGATTTCTTTATATCTATTCCTCTCTTATTTTCCTAATGAATGTCTGATAAAAACCACATTGGCTGAACCAATCCCAGCAAACTCCACACCTTGAACATGTTTGCTCTTTCCCGTCAACCCACGCAAATTACGAATACGAAAACAAATGCGTTACAACTTAACTCTGAAATCAGCGCTATCATCATCATCAATGCTGCAGTTTCTCCAAATCGATCAGAGAGGGCGTCTTCCCGGATGTTCCATATCCGTCCATTCATCCATCTATCTATCCATCGTTCTTTCGTTTTCTCCATCATGCTGGAAAAGTTCCGTCTGTTGGTTGGGCCAAAAGTAGCTGATTTCCTTCGGCCTCCGTAAACCGGTGTTTCATTCGTGATTGGTTGAGAGCGCCGGAAGCCAATGATCGCCATCTGCTGGTGGCTCGTTGGTGCAGGAAGACTTTGACAAATTGCCAGGAGAGGGCGCTGCTGCTGCTGGCGGACTACGTTTTCTTCCTTCCGCTGCATCGTGCTTGCATCATCACGTACAAGTATATATAATCTCTACTTCCCTTTGCTTGTTGAGATTTTGTCTTAGCTAAGTGGATACTGACAGATGTTTAGTAACTACTATACTCGGGCGATTTGAACTTTTATTGTAAGATCGTGGGCGTTTAAAAATAAAACAACTTTAAACGCCAAAAGCTTGTGTGTCACTTTTCAAGTAGTTTTAACCAAAGAAATCGAAAATATTCTCTTTTGAAGGGGCATCCCCACCAATGGTAATGCTGTTTCGGTTGGACGAGCGACATTTTTCGTGGTAGCTCTGCTCACAGGTATAGCGCCCTTTACAACGACCTGCATTCCAGCTGCACCGCAAGGTAACCTGAAGTATGGAAGTGTCTTCAGGCCAAAGACTTAGCCATTTTCCAACTATGGTCGGCTGAAAAGCCCTGCAACAAAATTAGAAAATTCCGCTGCAAGTCAAAAGGCTTTAACAATCCTCCAATGTCATGTTGCAAATAGCATGTATCATTCAACCACAGTATTGTTGTAGCATCCATGCCATCCGACCTCAGCCAAGTTTCCACACTGAGTCTTTACGTCTCCGGGGCACTTCTGCCCGTAAGCACCCCCCCCCCCCCCCCGGCCCCCCCAATCCTTCCCTCCCTTGGCTAAATTAACCCAAACCCAACCATCCTTCCCCAACATCAGCTAGGCCTAATCCAAGCCTAACGTTCGTAAATGTCCCCTCCCCCCCACCCTCTGGAGAACGTGCAGTGGGGGGGCCTAACTCAATTTGCCCCTTTCATTCTAACCTAACCTAATTTCCGAATTTGTTTCACCCTTTCCTATGTTCTCAATTTTTTAATTCTAACTTGGCTTAGATCGTCCAGCAAAGCGTTAAAGGCAGGCGCGCGCTTGTAATAAACAACTATCAACGACTGAACCACCCAATCTGGATTAAATCATTTTAGCCATCTTGCCTTCAGTTTTAAAGACTGAGATTTCCCTCGAATTTCGGCAACCCCAACTTACACATGGAGGGCACTGGAATCTCCCCTTTTAGAATTTCTTCCACCTCTCAGTTTTATCGCCTCAACCAACCATCATCCTTCCTCCACGCACCCCCTTCACAGGGAGCACACGGACCTATGGATAGATTCAGAGTGGGAATGGCGCGGAAAAAGCGTTTGTGCCAATTTGTAGGGATTGACAGGGACGCCATGGGTTTACCATACCATGAACTTACATATACGTCTGATGGTGATGTATCCTCTAACCACTGCTAGATGGTCGGGGAAATGCTGCAAACGTCCAATGCAAAGTCCGTGGGTGAGTCCCGGAAGTTTTTACTTCTCTTAATATTCGTCAGTCATTTTTGTTGTGGTCCATTTTTTAAAACATGTTCTATTTTTTAAAGATTTTTTTTTGGGTGGATTTTCATAGTTTTTAATTTAATTTTTATCTTGGCTGAAATTTTTATCTTGGCTGAAAAAAAAAGTTTTTTTTTTTTTTAACAGACAGTGGCATAAAAACGGTTTCATGCGCTCTAAGAAAACACCCACGCGTGCACTCCTGAGAACCACTTAAATAGTTTTTAGTGGCCTTTGCCATAGGCACCAAAACATGATCTCAATACGATTAAGAGTGGTAGAATCACGAGTTGAGTAGGATTAGGAAATTCTGGTAATTAAGGAACCTCCAATACAAACATACTTGGGGGAGAATTTCGTGAATTTCTGCTTTCTTTCCGCAAAACGAGCACCATGCACGATTTACACTGAAAAAAACCACACCTTTCTACTCAGCAATTATAAAAATCAAAGCTTTACTAGTCGCTGAATGGTCACCCGCAAATAAACCACAGATCTATAGGGCATACCTCACTTAGAGGAAGCTGTTTGCTTTCATTCCCGTTATGCCCGCGCTGTTAAAGCAATGACGCCACGTTCGTGAATCGTCGGACTTTTACGGAAGCACGAAGCTGCTTCTCTTCACCGGTCAGTGTTTTTACGTTTAACTTCGTTTTGAGCGGCAGCATAGAAATGAGGTTTAGGCTTACTTAATAATCCTGGAGCAAACACAATTATAGAGGTAGAATGACGAAATGCGGTGAAAACTATCGCTATGCCAAATAGAGGAACACATTGTAAATCGAAATTACTTCGAAAATCGAAACCGTAAATCGAAATTACTTCGGAGAATCGCTTCGCGGAAAGAAAAGGAAAATTCTCTCACCGAATGCTACTCATGCTTTTATTTGAGATCTATAATTTCTGCGTTTCAGCACCCAACTCCTTTCCAGCAAATTTCCTTCGACCTTCGGTGTCGGGAAATTTAAGTCTGGTAAGGAATTTCGCCTTAAAACACATAAATTAGGCATCATCCTCCTCCATCCCACATATCCCTTATGAGGGACATCTACGTGATGGACAAAAACCAAGCGCACTGCCTGCTTTGTGAGTGGACCCCGGGGACCCCGAGTAAAGCCAGCAAGTAC
The DNA here is from genome assembly GCA_023313725.1 of Lithobius niger. NCBI lineage: Eukaryota > Metazoa > Arthropoda > Chilopoda > Lithobiomorpha > Lithobiidae > Lithobius > Lithobius niger. The sequence goes on along the minus strand of JAHWFP010231702.1, from coordinate 16,755 downwards.
AGCTCAGTAGTCAGCAGCTTCTTCTCCAAACCAAGTGAATGCCGTTTCGAATCCTGCGGCTGACCCAAGTTTAACCATTGGCTTATGCGTACAAAAAGATGAATGGCCAATATCGGCACATCCCTCTGCCTCCCCCTCCCCCGGGCACCAAACTGGAATGTTGTTGGTGGAGCCTGGTAAACCTAGGTGACAATAGGAACGTGCAGTTCGACCATAACAAAGTGCATTATTGTCTACTAATGGTCAGTGTGCATTGAACGTGTCTGGAAATCTACTAATGGTCAGTGTGCATTGAACGTGTCTGGAAATCACCAAAAATAGGCTGATCTGTCAGTTTCGTCAAGTCACGTTGCGGGAAATAATTTATATACGCAAAATCTGAAATTACAATTTTGGAAATCCACGCCAACCAAGCCTGGATGCGGCCATCTTGGAAGCGTGATGACATGGTCACTAGTTAAATCTGGAAGCATACACGATTTCTGTCAACTAACCTGAAAGTAATGAACGTTATTTATGAGCTTTCCTATCAAGAAAAAATGGAAGAGCTTGCTTGATAACTTGCCTGTAAATCAAATGTCTCTATTGTGTGTGCGGCGTATCTTGAGTCCTGCAGTATTTTTTGAGCGGCTACGTCTTCCTGGAGGAGGCGGCCATAATCGACGGCCGCCACTGTTTTTGTACTATAGTTTTTGTAATCATCTTGGATATCAACAAGGCACTCTGCTACCAAAAACGTGTAAGCGATTGTCTATGTTCGTTCTGCGGCGAACTCAAGATAGGCTGCGGACACTATAGTTACCATGCCATCACACTTCAAATATGGTCGCATCCAGGCTTGGTTGGCGTGGGTTTCCCACCCTGTGTCTTCATATTTTGCGCAAATATAGTAAGTTTTTGTTGCTGTACTTGAGTGCAACCAGTTTTTTTTTTTAAGATTTTGATGCATTTTTCTCATCTTGTTTGTACGTTGTTAACGGTGACCAAGACACTGAAATACTGTGTCTAAAATAAAATGCTGCTCTTGTTACTGTCCTGTTTTTTTGCCCGGTCAGAGGGCGCCCACATTTTGCTGTTGTAATATTTATGTGTGCATCTGGTTAAATATGTTGCTGGGAGCCTATCACTGCTTTTTAGCATCTCATCATGGATCTCAACTCATAAATTCTAGCCACAAAACTTTTGCGGTTGCTTACAACCAAGTTACGTACTGGTTGCGGGCAGAGAAGTACAACTTGGTGTCTGAAATGAAAATGCAGTAAAGTACAGAACGATGCAGATCTCCTGACACTCCACACATCTTTGATTTCTGCGTCCCCCCCCCCCCTGCAGAGCGGGATGCCCCAGTCCACGTCTTTCATTGGCAATAAGCTGAGAAATGTTAGACGGTAAGCCGAGAAAAAGTAAGTTAAAGTAAGGAGGGCGAGACAACTATTTGATGCAGGTTCAGCTCCCACTCCCACTGAATCGGGGGGGGGGGGGGGGGGGCGGAGCGGTGGAAGAGTGCAGGAAGGAAAAGGAAGCATCTTCTCATTTTGCATGACGAACGAGTCTCGATGCGCCACGTGACGGTGCGTCCAATTTCGAGTCGGCCGTCTTTCCCCCCTTCCTCACGGGTGATGCTCGAAAAATGAAGGATCTAGGAGATTAAACGCCAAACTCATCCCTCCCTAAATCCCCTACCCACCTCCCCTCCCTACACGACCCTCCCCTTATTGCCATCCTTCGAGCGATCACGCACTCACTGCCACTCGTAAGCACTCATACCCCATATCGCTTCTCCCTCTCTACTCCTAACGCCACCATCTCAACAAGCTGGCGGGACGGGAATTGGAGGGAACAATAGGTTGCTTTTGGGCGTGACGGTCCGTCCCCCTTCTACGGTTGCCCATTGTCCCGTTAGAGGCGTTGGCACACTGAGGGTCCAAAGCCACGTGTCTTCTCGATGAACCATTGGGCTCTTTCTTTTTACCTTCCTATTCTTTTCGTTTCTTTGGGACGCCGGAGGACGATCCAGCGGCTCCTTAACGATGATGAGTTCATTCCATTGGTCTGTTGTTCGTTCTCGCTCCACTTCTTCTTGTACTGATGCACTCAGAGATCCGCACGCGCGCGCGCGCACAGACGGAGTTAGTTTTTGTCACTGCATCCTAGAGAGCACCTTTATTACAAGCCTTCCCCCCCCCCCCCCATCCCACCGCCATCGCCGGGTTGTGCTTTATTTTAATTAGCAATCTTCAGCCACGCATTGGCAAGAGAAAGTGGGACTGGAACTTGTTTTCGGTGTTTCTGGATTCCCCCACATAAGAGATAGTTCTGGCTCGTCGTAAGCGTAATAGAACAAGTTGCTAAGGTATACTGACTTGGCAAAGTCGGCTCCTCTACTAGCCGATCGATCTTCGTGTAGGAACCGCATTTCTAAGATTTTTTGTTTTCATGTCCCTAACTGTGCGTAGTTAGTTTTTGCTCACCTGAAAACTTAACTTTCATGTTGGGTTTTGGCTTTCCAGTGACCTTTACCAATTCCTCACCCCTTCTCTATAGAGCAGTGACACGACGTAGTATTATTGTGTATAACTCTATGATGGAGTCAGTAACTGGGTTAGCCGCAAGGAGCACTGCAGAGAGAAAAAGAAGGGCGTCATACTGAAGCCGATGCTACGAAGAGTGATTTCTTAGACCTAAAACGCGCGATTTTTGTTGTTGGAGAAAACAACGTTATTTTAAGCCTAAGAAATCCGCTCTTCCATTGTTTTTTCCTCCATTTTTATGTAGTGCACCTTGTAGTTATGCCTCCAAAACCCATACTGGTGCCAGTCTGGTGCCAATATGGAGGCAAATGTCACTGCTCTATACGGCAGTGACACAACGTAGTATTATTGTTTACAACTCTATGGTGGAGCCAGTAACTGGGTTAGCTGCAAGGAGCACTGCAGGGCGAAAAGACGGTCGTCTTACTTTAGCCAATGCTATTAGACTGGATTTCTTAAGCCTATAACGCGCGATGTTTGTTGTTGGAGATAGCAACGTTTTTTTAAACCTAAGAAAGCCGCTCTCAAAGCACTGTCTTGACTAGAAATGGTGTTTTTCCCCTTACGTCTTAATCTAGTGCACCTTGTAGGTATGACCTCCAAATGGTATCGCGTGGCCAAAATGACGTCACTTGACGCTGCTCTATACCAGGGCGCGTGCAGAGGCGAGCAAGCCAAAAATATGATGTTAAACAATGATGGACAAGTTTTGTGAGGTTCCTGGAAACTTGAGTACAGAGATCAAAACATAACAAGTTAGGGAGGTAGCCTTCCAACCAATGAAGGCGAGACGGAAACACATCCCCGATTTATATTACGTACATACCGGAACTAAAAAAAAAAAAAAACCTCCATAGAGTACATCATGGATTGGAATAGGTTATCCGCATATGCTAAGTTTTTCTTCAGAGCTCAATAAACTTAATAACGATTAGCAACGCTATACAGCAAAGCCGACATTTTTTTCTTATTCTCTATAGGGCCATACACAAATGACGTCATGCAAGAGAGGGTTATACGGAGTGTAACTGATTAGGAAAAAAGGGAAGAGGAGACACAATTTGCAACGTTACGTTTTTTTTTTTACCAAGTAAAATTTTTATGATAAAGGAATTTTTATTATTTAAACTAAAATAAAACATTTTCCATAAAATGTTACTCTAAGAAACACATATTTCTCAATAACTTTTTTAAATTTTAACAGTCAACCTGAAAAACTAGTCCTAACCAATTCAAGAAAACTAGGCAATTTTCCCAAATTATTACCTTTTAACTGGTATCGTCATTTATGTAAGATCCTTTATATTCTGCTTGGTGTTTTCTTTTCCACAGATCACTCCTGGATTAGTCTTTTTTTATTTATTTTTTTATTAACGAACTGAACAACCATTAGCAACATACCACCAGGAAAATAAATCCACCGACCAGTTTATTCCTTATACACTATTCTTGGTGTCTACTTTCCTACAATGCGTTCGTATCTCGGCTGTTGGCGGTTGTATTTCTTAAGGAGCCTAACCAACTGTTACCTTGCCAACTGCTGTCTGTGCAAACAGCAATTTAACTTTAATGTTTTTCAATTATAATTGGTGTTTTCCCCTGTAATTTATGTGGATCATAATCGAATTAGCATTAATAACGTGCAATAAAACTTCACCTTTGTACTTCTGGTAGGTATTTACCATCATCAAAATTGCATTTTGTCTCAGTTTTTCGTTTTTGTTTTGTTTTTTGCTAATTACTGTAACCGGCTTACATGTCAAGCGCTCCGTAGTGCACCTTGCCATTAACAGAGCTGTTGAGTTCACGCTGCTCGCCACTGTGTACACACGGGAGTTGGCACAGCGCGCAATAGCTGGGTGCGAGGGTGTCCTATTGTTCGACCAGTCAGGACCAGCTCGCATCGGTTTGCCGTAGTTCTCTGGCTACGGGCCCATTGTTCTCCACGGTATAAAAGAAGCCTGGATCGACGGACTCGGACAAGTTGGTGTGGGAGGTCTGACTGAAAGGGTGGCTCTCCACGAGCCTACAGAGGTGTAAGCAGAAGGCCAAATTCTGCTATTAGCCTAATATGTAATGCTATTGTGTTACAGTCCCCTAGCTGTGTAGTAAGGAGCGAATTAGAATTGAGCATTGTGTCTTGAGAATAATCGTCCACTTCCATAGCAACCTTACATTGCAAAAGCAAGTTAATGAAGATAAATATAAAAGCAGAATTTCTTTCGGTTCACTGTGACGCCTAAATATACCATCATTGTAAAGAGCGGAAAGAGATACTAACAGAAAAACAGAAGATTTATTATTCAGTAATGTGACTTTTCGTAGGAATACTTCGCTACATCCAACTGCTCGAACAGCTGCACTTGCAACGGTCACTTATTTTAAGAGCAGTAGGATTGGAGCAGGTGGAAGTCCGTTCCTGCATATTCTAGTATCTTCGACCTGGAGCAAATACATATTGTCATTTGCTTAGTACAGTTTTTTTTTTCCTGTGATGATTGTTTCATCTCAAACCTTGCATCGTATGATCGTAGCATGGTACAATACCGCTTAGTGTGCACTGATTTTTCTTTGGATATATTTTTAAAAGATTAATCATTTCATTTCCGTATAAGAGTAGAATGTGCTACCCAGGCAGATTAGAAGCTTATTTCCAGCAAGATTTTTTAAAGTGTTCTTCAAGAATGCAACACAAATTAGCGATGCTACAATCTACCTGGTGAGAGCCTTGCAGGTATACAAAGAGGGCAATTTAGCAACCGTTCAGTTTGCTGGAGTAAGCTGTTATACTGTGATTAAAATCGTACATGAGATAACACGTTTATAGCTTTGTTACGAACTTCCGAAAAAACGGCCATGGTTTTTGCGTTCAAAAAGAGGACACCAGAAGACGGGATCTTTTGTGTTTTGTGTTTCGCTGTTTACCTGAATGGCGAAGCCACGAAGGCAATAAAGCGAAAGTCTTACCTTATTGTTGCTGAATGCCATCGTCTGACATATTTGTACAACGACTAGTTGGATCTTTAATGAGTGAGCCATTGTTGCAATAAAGCGACAGTGTTAGTGCATTGTTGTCGAACCATCGTCGAACATATTTGTACAACAACGATTTGCACTGTTATTAATCGAGCCATTATTGTGATAGCATAACAAGCCATTGTAGGCGAGAATGTTCTTTGCTCCAACTCGGTTTTTAAAACTCAATAGCTGCAAATAAATGCCATTTTAAACAATTTCAACTTTTTCCTTTGGGTCTTTTTTCAGCTGTAATAAATGTATTATTTGGAAACATTGACACTTAAATATTGATACGCAAACATTGATAGCAGTAAGTAAGAAACCCACGTCTAGCTGTGGTTCTTACTAGTGGTAAGACAACGGTTTCATTCTTGCAGCATTGTTGCAGCTGTGTGTCTTCATGATATAAATCCACTGCTGCAACAATAGTCCAACAATGAAAGAGTTGTACAGAGGGGAGCAAAAAGTTTGGTCTGCTAACAATGATCAAATACAACAATTAAGATTTGCGGTATTGTTCTGTTCCATTGCATTAAATAGAACATAACAATGCCTTAATTCTCAGTTGTTGTAGTTGATCATTGTTAGTATACCAAACTTTTTGCTCCCCTCTGTACAAGTAGATGATAAAGCATTTTCAGACCTCAAGTAAAAATGAGTTCTTGAGTTCAATTATAGCAGTGCAACATTCTCTCCCATCTAGCTAATTCCACCAGAGGATGGCGTTACACTCTGTTCATCATAGTACTTTTGTTGTACATAGCAGTTGCTTTCGGTTCATATTCTATCTGCAGTTTCCTCCCGAGTACACATGTCTGAGAATAATTTTTTTTTCGAAATTAGCACTCTAAAAGAAAACAAGTGCTCTTCTCCGACTATCTTTCGCATCACAGCCGCCAAATGGTCGGCCACCAATAAGCATGAGGAAAAAACACCCCTAAGTTTCTACGATCACCAAAAACTTTTGTGAGGAGCCCCAAGCGATCCCCCTCCCAAGTAAGGTGAGCAATCACAGCCTAGTGTTCAGAATAGTTGGCTCACAGCCATTCGACACAGGGTGGAATTACCCCACCGACTAAAGGAAATACTAAGAAAAAAATGTTCAGTGGTCATTTGATGTATGCAAAAGATTGCGTTCACCCGACCATGCTAGATGAAGATAATCTAAAATTGAGCATTTCAAAGAATACCACCGCTTTTTCCTCAGAACTAGTCCTGAGTCACAGAATAATTTTATGTAGTGTCATTGACTGTGACGTGTAATACAAATGTTATAGTAGCCTATAAACAGCTTTGTAGACCTGGTTGTATTTTGATGATCAGTGTAAACAACCTCAACTTCATCAGATCCACAATGCCCTTAAAACTATGCAGCTGTAGGCTTGCTGAATTTCACTGTAATTCCTAACACCACCAGCATTACATGAGCTTGAACATTTCGTTCAGTCTAACATTAAATGTTTATGATTGAACTGTTTAACAGGTTAACTGCCTGCACGAGAAAGGGCGAAGAAGAGAGAGAAAAAACAAATCAGTAAAAACAAAATCTTTATTCTTCGCAAACATCAGGAGGCTAGTTTTTATCAATTGCTGCCACCAGAGATGTCTTACATTAAACCACGTCACCAAAAACTGTGAGAAATGACAAGTATGCGTTGTCACCGAGACAATATTTGGACCAATCTATTACGTAGGATTGAAATTTCATATTCATGTTGGTAAAGCTAGCTCTTTCCCAAATCCCAAGTGTACTATTTGGGAATGGGAATCACTATCATTTTCAGGAATGCCAAAACTGTGAAATATTGAGAATCAAAAGACCGAAAATTCCAAGGGAATCTTTTTTGACTTTCGTCCAGCTCGCAGGAGGGATTTTGGGAAACAGATGAAGAAAAACGCTGCCGGGAAATGGGATGGGGTGGGCTGGGGAGCTATAGTCAGAGGACATTTTCTTGTGTAGAGTTAGGTGCCAAGACCTGTCATCGTGCCAAGCTCCGTCCCGGAAACAATGGTTGGCGACAACTTTTCTCGTCGAGAGACCCGAAAAAAAATGAAAAGATAAAATATAAATAGTATTAAAAAAAATAAGGGTGAAAAAGAAACGGAATGAAGCAGCGGTATACGTGACGTATCCAGGGACTTAGCTGGGTCTTGCGTGCTGCAATGAGTCAAGATTAAAACTGACACCACGAGAAAGCTTTTCTTGATGGAATTAAAATGAAAGCAAACGTGTATGGAATTTAAAGAATCGTATAGTGAAATCGGGTTTTGGATTTTGGCATTTAAACCCATAAGTACCACTATGGATGCTAGGGGTTCTTTCTTTATAGTACCACATGTATGTAAGTTGTTGACGTGATTTCGTTGGCTTGGAGGCTAGGGCAGTATCCTCTCAGATACGCTTTGTGTGCCTGATTCTCAGGAAACTCGAATAAAGCACTATGGATTCTAGACGTTTCTTTCTTTATAGTACTATATGTGCATAACTTGGAGACGTAGATACCCTTGGCTTGGAGGCTAGGGTAGTGTCCTCTTAGATGTGCGTTGCTGTGCCTTGTTCTCAGGAAACTCGCATAAAGCACTACAGATGCTAGGCATTTCTTTCTTTATACTACCAGATGTACATAAGTTGGAGACGTAGATACCCTTGGCTTGGAGGCTAGGGCACTATCATCTCATCTGGACTTTGCTGTGCCGGGTTCTTGGCGAACTCGCATAAAGCTCTTTTTTTCGTAGATGGACCTAGTTATTTTCATTCCCATGTCAGATGTTCATAGTGGTCATCAAGGATTCAAGTGGGTGACAGACAAACTACAGCACTGTGAATGAATATGTCGAAAAACTACTATTGGTCCTTTTTTAAATTTTAAATGTGTTCCTATTTACTTGGACAAGGTGGGGTGTTTGCTGTTCCTGTATAGCAAGAAGATGCTCAAGGAAAGAAGTGAATGACCAAACCAGCCGTCACTGCCCACATCCATTCCTATGCATAGAGTATCTAACGGCACAATCTTTGTACTACCCATTGCGTATGGAGTCAGGAGTCAGTGTGGTATAAGGATTAATATTGACATTGACATAGATGTTGACAGATACCATCGGTATCGTATAATGGAATGGGCTACGGAAATACTTGCTAGTACTTCATGTGTTTAGGTCTTGTGTAGTGTGGTGAAAACTTTAAAAAGAAAACTGAAGTTTCGATAACTTTTGAACCAGATGCGATAAAGATACGTACTTAGTGACATTTTAAAGCCGAGTTCGAACAGCATCTTCATGGTTAACTTATGATTGTAGATTCATAGGCCATAATTTTGAATAAATAATGTGTACAAAATTAGTTTAACATGGCGACGGCCAACGGTAAGAAAACCAATCAAATGTCGTTTTCATGAATGCCTCCTTTAAACCTAGGCTACTGATTGAGTAAAATGTTTTCTTTAAATAATGACAAAGGTGAAACAGACGTTGGCTAGATATTGGATCGACATTTTCAAAATGAACCGCCTAGGTGTCGGATCGTATTTGCTAATCGGCGACTCTCTAGTATAAATGCAAACTAACCAATGGCCATTCTTGATTGCAGTGACGTGTGGTTTGCACTGGAATAGACGCCGGGATAACTTGGAGAATTTAAACCATGATCTAAAGTTTGGCAAGGCATGATATTTGGTGCACGTGCGTAAAGTGTAGTGATTGTGGGCAAGCTAATTCTCCATGTGTTCGTTAAATGGAGTTGGCAGTATAAGCAGAAGACAGACAAAGCCTAATTTTTGGGGTGTTAACATAAACTTTACTGCTTAATGTTAACAAGCAATTCAAATTTACGTAAACACTCCAAAAATTAGGCTTTTTCTCTCTTTGCTTGCATTGTCAACGCTGATTAACTTGAACAAGAAGAATTAGATTTGGCTGGCACCCTAAAAATAGAGCTGTTGCCTCCCTGCCGTGACATACTGGGTACCTTTGTTAGGTGATCTTAGCTTGATATTACCCGGATGTTGCCTGGATAGTACCAAGGGATAATAGATTAGGGATGTAGTGCAAAATTACTGCAGCGACTCAGTGTTTCCCAGATCTGTGGTTCGTGAAGTGTTTCCTAATATCTTGGCATTATAGCAAGCCACCAAAACTGGTATAAGAGAAGCTGTCAAGTTACCAAAAAAGGTCTCTTTGAAGGTAGTGATTTCATTCAACCAGGGATAGGCCACGAAGGTTAATCCTATTAGAAAAATTAATCACACCGACTAATAATTCGAAAGTTATATGAAACCTAGAGCACTGCTATCGTGGTAGCAATCTTCCAAGTTTTCATTTAACCACCAAAGTATTATTTGGTGCGATTAAATCAGATAAGATTAACCTTGGCGGCCTTTCCTTGGTTGAATGATATTACTGCCTTCAAAGGCCGACCCATTTTGGAAACTTGGCGGCTTCACTTCTATTTCAAAATTTGTGAAATATTAAACTATCAGACCATGAAACTGCACTGCCCACTGCACCTTCTATTTATCCTATGATACGGAAAGCTCAATACCTGACTACTCTGGACGAAGAAACACCCCTTCAAGTACACAAGTGAAACCTTTTCATCTCCAAATTTCATGCCCAAAATAAAATTGAAGAAAAGGCGAGGGATCAACTGGGAAAACCCATTTTAAACCCCTTTATTTCTTTCACTAACGTTTAGAATTGGGGGAGGGGAGGAAGTGGGCGCTGTTATCGCTTTTGCGAACGAGTTGGTTTATCCGCCCATCCGGGGCGTTCTTACTGAAGAGCTGTACATACTACGAACAGGTGATCTTGGCAAGCAGAAGCAAAGCATGTTGGCGGACATCCTGGAACACGGGCCAAGATATTTTATCTCTTTCTTTCTCTCTCTTTTCCTCTCGGCCAGACTGTTGGGCTTGTACGTTCATTCCTTTCCTTTTCCTTCTTTCTTTCTTTCCTTCACTGTGTCGACCATTGATTGGCTGTCCGTTTTCATTCCCTGCCGACGCCCACACATTTATTATTGACGGATGCCGACAGAGAGAGATGATACAATCTCTCTCAATCCCCCTCCCTCCCTCCTGCCTGGCCGGCCCTATCTGGTCCGCTCGGAAACGCCCTTCCTTTGCAGACACAAAAGATCTGCCCGCTCCAGATGGATGCAATGAGAGGGAAGGGATGGGTAGAGAAAGAGGGGACTAAAGAGGTGGGAGGAATGAACTCTCATCCCCTATCGCGTTTAAAGCGAATGGGTACACCCGCTTTACGCAGAAATCTGTGTAGTTCTCTATAGCTATGAATGAATTATTAAGTTAAATTTTGGCCTTCATCAACAATCTTTTCTGAACTTTGCACGGATTTTTTTAACGATTATGTCGAAGACGGGATATACGTTTATAATGCAATATTTCAAAGGTTAATCTAATTTTTCTCTTTTTTGACGTCCCAAAGCCGCTGATGAATCCAACTGACATCCGTAAAGCATTCATATGGTTATAATTTTTAGCAGCATAGGTGAAAACGTATAAACTGCAAAAGCGGGGACATAGCTACCAATGAATGTGGGATTTTGCAAACCGAATTCGCTGAAATTCGTAAATGAGTGCTGATCAGGCCTGTGACACTCCTGACAGAAAAGAGCCATCGTTCTTAAAAGTGTAACTCCCTATTCGTAGCTGCTCTGCGGCAGTGGATATCAAGGAAGTCGATAGACATGGGTGGCTCAAAGACAAAATATTGCAGGGTATTGAGATTTTTTCCCCCAAAACTTTGGGGGGGGGGGGTTGTAATTTATCATTATTTTTTGCTATTTACTCGCCTTTATTCGCAGTTTCATCCGCTTCCCATTTTCCGACTTGGTCTTTGGTTTGGGGGTGAGGGAGTCACACCTCCACCCATTGAGAATGTTTTTAGCAGTCTTGTAGCAATTGGACAATGTGTGTTTTACCTTAAAGCATTAGTCAATATTTTCTCTGCAGAAGAGGCATCGACACTGTTACCAGAAGAGTTCATGGTAAAAATGAAACCCTGTTCACCCTTCCAGAAGGGTTTTGAGGTCGCACACAAATATGGTTAATCCCTTTTAATGGCTGATGACGTTAGGAGTCTGACCTAAACATATAGGTTATCTTAAGCGTAAGTGATAAAGGTTTTTGTAAGCTAAACAAAAGGCAGCAATAGATTTTTCCTTTTCTGATACTGTATTTTTTTTGTTCCTTTTATACTATGGCATACGTATGCTAAAAAAAAAAAAAGACTGCAACATTGCTAACAAAGGAGACAGTGATAACCAGTCGGGTGGTAATACCTTTTTATTTGATGATCACTTTAGAAGTTAATGCATAAATCTATTCACTATTAGTGTTGAAAAATGCTTAATCATATAAAATATGATATACGGTTTACGATTAATCGTATAAAATGCGATTTACGATACGGAAGCTTTAAAAAAACTTAATGCTCTAAAAGAAAACAGATACAAGAAAGAAAAAAACCAAGTCATCAGCGACGCACTAATGTGTGTAAAAGAATCTCCTGCATCTGAAATACAAGCTGGAATTTCTTTAAATGTCTTAGTGCGATGCTGTGGCTTACATGGCTTCTTCTTACAAGGCTTATTTTATACTCTTAAGCGTTTTTTAATACTAGCATCTGTTATTTTTTTCCTTGGAGATATTTCAGATAAATTAAATAACTAGCATTATGATATATGAGATAACTGAGATGAAGGCCGTTTGAGATAAATCAGATAAAAGAGAGTTGAGACAAAGGAGATAAACGAGATAAAAAGGTTTGACATAAAGAGACGAAATTTTACTTAAATGCAATAAACGAGATTAGAGCTAATTATCAGACGAACGAGAGTTAGAGGCTAGATATCTATTATCCTAATATGAGTGTACCTTAATATTTATTTTGATACCAAGTTCTCTTCGTCAGTCTGCTTCCAATAAAATTTGTACCTGCAGCAATATTCGTCGGGTTTTTGTCTCTGTAGAACACTCTTAGTATTAAACATTGCATATGTTACTCACTCTTGTAACCATAGCTGGGGGAACATTTTCAAGTTGCAGTTAGAATAATTGGCTGGCATGGTCGTTAAAGTGGATTTTTTGCTGCATTAAAGGGACACCCGGTCTGCCTTATAAAATTCTGCATGCATTATAACAGCCACTTAACTGCCATTCATGCCAAGCTTCACTGAACTGTATAAGCCCTCCAATGGGGGGGTGTTGTTCTTCGGTTACAGAGGAAAGGTCACCTCTAGACAACATCTCCATTTTAACCATGGAGATCGTGCAAATACACGTGCGTAAGGCCACGATGTCTCAAATAGAACGAATAAAATAAATACAGATGCAAACCTATTTACGTTGCCTTTTGGACTTAAATGTCAAACTGAGTAGGGAATCGAACCCACGACCTGTGAAACCAAACGCCGAGGTCCTACCGCTGAGCCATACTGACATGCAGCCTAGTTGAGCCGTCGGCCGTTGTAATGTGTGGTGCAGTGGCAACCCGGACCACTGCACTGTGACTGAGGTTGGCGCTAATGACCAAGTTGTCGACGCGCCATTAAGCCTCAATCCCCCCCCCCCCCGTCGGCTTTCCATTATGTTTGATGAAATAGAACGGTCACCAAAATAATACTTTGTTTAAAATAATACTATGTCTGCATAAGAAGGTTCTGGCTGGACTAATACAAAACATGAAAACGTTTTGACGGGACCAATGACCTTAACTTTAACAAATATTGAATGTCAAAAGAAGAGTAACTTTCAAACTTGCATAAACAAACTTATCTTGCACAAGCAGAGTTTCTTTGAAATAGAGCTCTTGTCTCAATAAAAACAACCTCAATAAAAAAACAGGTAAACATTGGGAAAATTTTACGACTTGGTGATGTGCAGGCTTGGTCTTCCATTTTGCCACAAATACCGAAACTCTCCTTTAAGAGGAAGTGAATATCACTTAACAAATCATTGTTTCCTTTTGAAGTATTAATTTGTCAGCAGGAGGAGAAACAGTGTTTATATGGCTTCTAACCAGGACAAAACTCAGTACAAATTATCAAATTTTAGCAACAAATTTTTGTATCTTGTTCACAATGAGGGCCATCACGCACTGGGCGGCCAGGTCGTGCGGCCAGTGGTCGTCGCGGCCAAAAAACACGGCGATGTGCCGCGAGACCACGTCCGTTTTTCATTGATAATTCACAATCACGTGGTGAAAATGAACACGAGCAAGTATGGACGCCTTGTGGTCGTCTGCACGCCGCCCGGGATCCCACTGGCCACTGCGATTGACTGGCCGCGACGGCCAAGTGAATGGTGCTACATATACCGTAAATATCCTCGTTGGTCGCAGCGACCTGGTTGTGCATCCTGGTTGGTTAGTGCGCGGGGGGCCTGAAACCCTAAAAAACGATAGAAATAATGGGAGGGACATGCCCAGTTAACGTTGTTGGATCCACCATATTGAAAAGCGTATATATGGCGGATCCACGTTTTATTTTTAATAATTTTTTTAGGGTTTTATTGTGAACAAGGTACACAAATTTGTTGCCGAAAATATGATATTTTGTACTTCAGATATCTTTGTGAGTGTTGGCCTGGGGAGAAAGCCCTTCAACACTAATTGTTTCCTAGTATAAAACTTATGAAACTATTTTTAGTATTTTCCTGATACTTTGCCACTGCGCAGAAAAAAACATCTTGCTTCTGCGAATTTATCAGGATGTCTGGGTTTGAATCCGGGTCACACCGGACAAAATACGCTGGCAGACAAGAAAAAGCTGGCTGAAGTACCAGTACGGATTCCTTCCTTCAGTATTTTTACTACGTTAATACTGAGATTAAGGTGCCATAAGTTACATAGTGTGGCAGTGAAGGTTGTCAGCTCTAGCCATGGTTAGAACTAATGGTTAGTCGGGTGCAATATAACAGTGTGAAACTCTAAGCGATGACAAACGTGTGTAAATGAAACTTGTTGCGTTGTCGCCAAAGTAAACTGTTTGAAAGTGTGACGTAAAGCTGACATAAACAACACAGAAAGATGCTTATATCTCATTCAACGTGTGACAGGGTGCAGTTACGTAGCAAAAAAAATTCACTTCAACTGTCACGTCTCACAAATAACTATCAAAACGCCCTGGGAGTTCTTAATACCTACCTTTTAAGGCATAAATATTTAAAATGGGTTCATTGGTTCGATCGCTAGGTGAGAGCAAAATTTCCCCAACAACAACAACAAGAGTATAATTGTAGTCACATTAGAATAGCGTTCAAAATGCCTTGGTCCTTGTTAATACCTACATTTTAAGCTATAATAATTGAAATTGGATTGATCTGGAAGTGAGGGGAGGGCAGAATCTCTCCCACAAGATTAACAACAACAACAACAACAAGAATATTACGTTCACATGAAAATATCGTTCAAAAGGGCCGGGTTCCTTGTTAATACCTACATTTTAAGCTCTAACTGAAAATCGGTTCATTGGTTCGATCTCTAGGTGAGAGCAAAAATACCCCCAACAAGATTAACAACAACAACAAGAATATTGCGGTTACATGAAAACAGCTTTTAAAAGATCCCAGTCCTTGTTAATACCTAGATTTTAAGGTATAGAAACTGTAAATCGGTTCATTGGTTCGCTCTATAGGTGAAAGCAAGATTTCTCCACCAAGAATAAAAACAACACCAAGGATATTGTAACCATATTAAAATAACTGATACAAGACTCTGGGCCTTGTTCATACCTACGTTTTAAGCTATAAAAGTAGAAAATCGACTCATTGGTTCGATCTTCAGGTGAAGTCAAAAAGTCCCAACAACAACAAAAACAACAACTACTGCAAAAAAAATGGCCACTCTTGTAGAAGCCAAACAGTTCGATTATTGTCATTACAATTTATAATGCAGTGAAATAATTACGACACGGCTCCAAATCCCGAATTTCGTCGATCCATGTCAATTCTAGGAGATACGATATAGGGTTTCAAAGTTTGACACTTAACATGGAAGTTCATAGCTGAGGCTTACATTACGACCTTGATAAACAAAACGGCGATTTCTCTAAAAGTATTGTCTTAACGTGTATCCTTCCCATTAATATTGATGATAAAATGACGTGTGGGATTAAAATAGGGAGTTTACTTATAGTATTGGTATTTTATTAATATGCCCATGGAGGACTGGATTATTTGGTACGCAAGATACAGGCAGTCTGCATGTCGTCTCTACGAAACTGCCTGCAAAGTCACTCAGTTAAATATCACTTCCGCCTAGTGATCGTTAGTAATAAACTCAGATGATTTAATATTATCTTAGTAAAAATTGGGTCAGAATACTTGACGTGCACTCGCTTGCTTCTTCCACGTTGAGCTTTGAGGTACAGAAGTATCAGTGATAATTTACAGTAACGCATCCATTAATTTTGTTAGGAAGGGGTAAAAAAAAAAATGAAAATACGTCCGAAAGCTAACACATGTTTAAGATTTTCAGTGATTTTTTGGGCTTCTAAGAAGCTTAATTTGAGAAACTGTCTTAACGACAGTAAATTTCTTACATATTTGTTCAGCTTGGATGTAAATAATTTTTCACTTTTTTTTAGGGGGGGGGGAGAGGTCGGATGAGAGGGCAAGGTGGGGTTGATGAACGAATTTTGGTTTTGAAAGCCTTGTGATATAAAAAAAACGTTACTACTTGAGGCGAAAAATAGGGGCCCTACGACGTCAGCGGAAGAAAAAAAAATCGAGGTGCTTGCAGTTGCTCAGTTTTACTGTTGTTAATCTCGGGGCTTGGAAGGGGCAAATGCCCCTCTTTGGGGCCCTCTGCGTGCGCCACTACCAGTGGCGTGCACAGGGAGCAGGGTGGGGGGGGGGGGCGGCAGGGGTCAATGCCCCTGCCCTTTTCGAAATGCCCTTTTCTGTCCATTTTGAAGAAAAAAAACATGGTCTAGCTTGCTTTTCTGCACTGAAAAATGCTGTTTGCAGCGAGGAGCCCAAGAACCCTAGAGTAGTGAAAAGGGCAAAAAGAAACTCTGGCAGCCCAAGAAAAGGGCCAGAAATGGCCAAGAGTGAGTGACAACCAAAAATATATATATATAAAACGTCCCCAGAAAAATGAAGCCTCAGCATGCCCTTTTACTGAAAGTTGCCCCTGCCCTCTCGGATGTCTGTTCACGCTACTGGCCACTTCTAATAACCCGTGTTGC
>JAHWFP010231701.1:0-38716 GCA_023313725.1 Lithobius niger | reverse complement strand
AAACCTGATTCATCAGACCATATCCTTTGGCACCAGTTAATTACTCTGATCAACCTAATCCATCACCTTCCAATATGGCCATCCCAAAACCTGATTCATCAGACCATATCTTTTGGCACCAGTTAATTACTTGGATCAACCTAATCCATCACCTTCCAATATGGCCATCCAGAAACCTGATTCATCAGACCATATCCTTCGGCACCAGTTAATTAACTCGGATCAACCTAATCCGAGACAGATCAAAGGAGACCATCCAAAAATCTAATTCTTTATTAGGTCCTATACATGGTACATTTGACATGTGCAAATACGTTGTTCTGGTTTTGAGTTGCGCTAATGAGCAGCTCACTATTTCTTATTCAGCCGGGAAAAGAAATTCCATCTGAGAGTGATCTTTGAAATGCATTGCTCGTAGTAAGAGTTTACACCCATTTCTTTGATTCCACTCAAGTTGAAAATAAGTATGTTAAACTATCGTGTTTATAAAGACTACTGGAGGAACGAGGTACAATAACCTCTGGTTCATTGGACACTAGCATATGGCCAAAACTTTCCCATGCTGTACGGCATTGACACCTGTGGTCAGAAATCCGAAACATGTTTTATACTGATTTACACTGCTAAATTCACCTCGCTCCAGGCGTATGCTTATGTGAAGGCAAACCAAACAGTGCTACATAAAAATACAAACAACGTTTCGAAAATTATCAATTTTCGTCTTCAGGTTAGCAATAAAATTAAAGCATGGCGAAAGCCACTAAGTCATCCTACATTAAAAGAATAAAACAGTCATTTAAAACGGATAAAAACCACCAATTTCTCCCCCTCAAAAGAGGCAGAAATGGCAGCCGAAAAGCAACGACTCACCTGCTCCGTTGGGATGCCACGTCACAAGGCAAGGTGTATGCAAATCGGGGTCACGTGTTTCAAAGGTGCGATGCATTCGTTATGTGGGTTTTTACAATATGCCTGGCAAAAGAGTCGAGTTTAAGTGCTTTAATTACAGGAAAATATTCTTTTAGAAATTTATTATCTGGCACTAAGTGGTTATGTACAGGTGGTGTACGTGTATGGATGACAAGCGTTTCAAGATTAATTCGTACCTTAGTGTATTTTTCTCGATACAAGATTTGGACCTTGTCCAAGTCGGGAGGGTGACCTGTTGCGTATTTGTCTGGTGACTTGCCTGTTGAAAGGCAGTGTTGCACTAAAGAATTTGATTCGACTTTTAATTTGAAGTTTGATTTATGGGATGCCATACGTTCCTTAAGTTTTTGATGGGATTGTCCTACATATGTAGCAGTACAGGTTGGCGTAACTAAATGTGTCTTGGGCAAGTAGGAGCCGGCCGCTTGATTCTGTGCCAGACTGGCCTGGTTTATTCTAACCGTTCAAAGCGAGCCAGTGGATAATCCTCGCAAGTAATCCTTTTCCCAGCACAAAACATCCTGTGTTTCATCCTTGTGCTGCTCCTACACGTAACCTTTCGTTGTTTGGCAAGGACTACATCACTCCCCATCCCGCTAGAGGAAACACTGCCGCTAAACATTTTGAAGTGTGAATTCCAAAGCAGGCTGGCTTGGGCTTGTTCTCACTCAGATTTATGAGCAGATGAGCGAATGCCCCTGGTTTGGATCCTCGGGTTTGCCCCTTCTCTGGTTAGACAAGTTCGTTCTCAATTGAAACTAATGAAATTTCAAACTGAGCAAGTATGCTTCAGATGTTGCAAGGATCCAAGAAATTTGTTTAAAAACTTAAGAAAGTAGCGCAGAGCGACAAAATACTAATCTTGAATATATTGTGGAACCAAGTCATGGTTGCATAACAGTAGTGCAGATAAGGGAAACAAATTTGAATACTAAGCTTCGTAAGCAACACAAAGTCAAATAAAACGGACTTAAATAAAACACTGTAATAGCAAGGTAATAAAGACTAAATCCATATTACCCTTGGTATTAGTTATAAACCAACACCTTTTAACTTATATGGCAAACAGTTTGTTTAGAATTTTTATAGAAATAAATTTATGGTGTGCCAACATTTCGTAGTTAATTCAAATTCACTAACAATTGGCTCCGTTACAGCAAATTAAACTCACAGTTTGGAAAAAAACAAATTACCGCTTTGAACAAACTGATGCTCCTTTTAGTTAGATTAGCATTAGTATCTGTCATGTCCAAGATATTTCGAAGGGTTGGGTAGACATCGAATGGGGATGTGAGATGATTGGCGTTTTTCACTAAATTAGCCATTTCTTTGGGATATTTCTCTTTGAACCAGGGTGGAAACGTAATGGAGAAGTAGGGCAAACGCTCTTCCTGTTTGCCTTGTTGAAGTTTACGGATCTCAGCAAATCTGGAAAATAAAAAGCAGCAAAGCAAATTGCAAGCTGATTATCAATCATTATTTAAGGAAAGACGAAAACAAGCCAGACAGCGAAAATCATTTATTTATCAAACAATGTATGATTGAAGATGTGTTTTAAAACACATTTTTAAACATTCGTGAAATTCTACTCTAGAATAATGCAGGATATTTAATGCAGAAACAAACACAAAAATGCTAAAGCTTTGAAAGGCTTCTTCTCTGGTTCATGTGTCTAGCAAACGTCCTCAGCCGGAGAAGAAGTCTCAGCAAAACAGCTTTAAGATTGGGTAAGGATCATGGGTGCTGTGAAAATAAATTTCTCACGTTACCATAGTACACACTGACACTTTGTGGCCTTCCGTTCTTCAGAATTTCGTACACAACTTTTTTATGGGGACTTGCAGGAAAAGTATGAAACCATCAACAACCAACGCCATTGATAAAAGATAACGAGTAAATCTAGTTAAGAATAGGGCAATTTCTGTTCCAAGTGGTGATTGGCTCGCTAACAGTGACGTCATGAACTCTTCCCTTACTAAAGGAACCGTGCTAACTAAAGAAATATCTAGCCACCATCTGTAATATTATCATGATACACCAAAAGCAATTTCACTCCATTAGTGCTATTTAACTACCTTTATTCTTTAATAAAAGAAGTGTTTTGAAACGTCTACTAAGACTTCAACGTTATTTATTTTCATACTTGCGGGCGTTGTGTATGCGTTATTCTAGCGTAGAATTTCGTGCTGGTTTTATTTTTAACTTATAATATTCGTAACTGCAATTTGCCTACGTGATCATTTATGTATACAGAATCATCTGAAACAAACAAGCTGAACCATAATGACATCGAGCCACACCTTAGACGCCTAGTGCTTTTCGTGGAAAAATATACAGAAATCGTGCACCAATAGAACCACTTCACAGCTGATACTTACCTATGACCGTGATTACTCATTATAATAAGCACTGTGTTATTAAGGTGACCATGGTCTTTCAAAGTTTCGATCATGCCCAGCAAGTCCTCATCAGCTGAGCCCACCATATTGTAATCTTCGTGGCTCAGCTCACTGTGAAACGCGAACACAAACTTTGGTTTTGTCGAATACATTGAAAAGATATCGCGAACCCAATTCATCATCACCTAAAAATAAAATAAAAAAGAATGTCTTTCACAAATTCGTTGTTTAAGGTCAGGTTACAATAAAGGGATTGGTCTTTTTTATGTTTTAACGACATAATTGACAACTGCCGCTGACAAACAGTTGTCAGTGGCAGTATGCTTAGCAGTTAGACTTCGGCCTTTGGTTTCAAAGTTCGTGGGTTCGTAAGTTCAATTCCCCACTCAAGCAGTCTGACATTTAAGTCCAAAACCCAACGTAAATAGGTTTGCATCCGTATTTATTTAACTGTCACTAACGAATTCCCGATTCGTGAAGTCAGAGCTAATTTGTGTAGTAAACAGTGTAGTTTACTACACAATTGCCGGTAAGAAAAATTACCATCCTATTCTTCTAATGTTTGATAAACGACCAACAACCCTGGAGAGTTGTGAGTGGTAGCCAATAACAGTGAGACTACAGTATATAAGCGTTTTTAAAAATAAACCATGTACAAATAGGACACGCCTGGTTTAAAATAGGAATGTAAAAAACAGAAGACAAGAAAATTGTGCACTTTTTGTTCATTTATCAGTTAACATAAAATTTTCCTAACATTTATAATAACAATAATAATAATGTAGGTTTGTTGCAAACGCAACCGGAATGGCAAGGACCTGGTGGTCAGTAACTGCCATCCGATGTGCTACAATATTATGGAAATTTACGATTAAAAGGGATTATCAGTGCAAAGGAAATATTTACATATAAGATTACATTAAAATCGCACTGCATTTCGTACTACAATGATAGTCAAAATGGCTGCCACCAAGTTTCCGTCACAACCCTGATCACTTCAATCTTAAATGACATCTCGGTGCTTGTCAGTTAAGCTTGAGTGCTCATGGTTCGGACCACAAACTTGGTGGCAGCCATTTTGGCTCTGATATCACTACTTTCTATGGCGAAAACTTGTTGGGTTCCTTTACCCTTATGGAGTTTTGGTATGCTTAATTTTATATTAAAATTGTACTGCATTTCGTACTATAATGAATAGGAAACGCTCCTAATGGTCATTTTTTAAGCTTGTTCTTCCTTTTGGGAGAATATTTCTTCTGTCCGCAAGTGAAGCAAGGTTTCAAAAAATTTGGCAGCTTTGTTTCAATAAAGGATCAAAAATCGTACACATTGCAAACAATGTGTCAGGAGTAGATCAGTTGACTCAAACCAAGAATGTATAGGGTTGGGGAGGAGAATTTGTAACTCTAAAAAGTCCCTATTGAAACGTGTGACATTCATTCGTATAAGTTCCATCCGAGTTTTCAGAGGGCGTCACGCGTTCCATCTGGTAATTTTTGCTCGTTTTCAGCCCAAATTTAAAGTAAACTAAATTACAACTAAGCTAAACTAAATAATAATTGAATACAAGCTAGTTTCGTTTAGTTTAGTTTAATTTTAGGCTGAAAACTGAGTAGAAATTCCCACATAAAACTCATGGCGCCCTCTATAAACTTAGACGGAACTAATAGGAATGAATCTAAGACGTTTCAAATGGGGGTTTAAGTGCTCACACAAATGGCAAATCTGATACTGTTTATACTTAATTATAATTATGTCCATTGTTGCAAACTAATTTCAGTATTGAGGAACGAAACAAATTCATTCCGTAAGCCCATCTTTAAATACAGAAGTTTTGTTTACGGCATTCTTTTTCATATATTCTGATTAACCACTGTTTCTTTCTATTCAGAGGAAGTGTTTACAAATCACGCTACAGCATCTTGTTTAAATACGTTTAACTGCACGTTCTTTACGATACGGCAACGTATTAACGGTCGATAAAACGATTAACTGGACTTTCTTATAATTATGAGTATCTGTATTACGAGCCACGGCTGCTTGCCGTGACGTCATCATGAGTTAGCCACTCACGAACGAGAATAGCGGATCTTTGGCCGTCTGAGTGGACTAGCCCAGTCACGTGACATGCGCGTCACAGCAAACAACTGAGGCGCATGGTTTATTGGGCTAGGAGACTGACTCGTGGATTCCTTGAGCACAGAAATCTATTCTGGCAAACTTTGTTTATATGTAATTCATATTTTTGATTTCTGTTTTTTATAGTGAATTTAAATTGAATTTAAACACAATACTTAGAAAACTATTGTATCGACGAGGGTTGACGCAACCAACCACCAGTTGTGCTTGGTCCCCGTCGACCTTTCATATCCTGTGGTGCTGGGGCTGATGACTTTGGCTGTGGACTTCAATATCTTTCAATATAAGTTCAATAACTTATACTGTATTAATAAACAAAAACGGAACGTTAAATGTTTACAGTAAGGGTCTAAAAGTCAAAACCTAGACGGAACACGGACAAGCTTTGAGAGTCAGGGTCTAGGTGTAAAATTTTGTCAGTAAGAGGCTGGTAAGCATTAGACCCTTACTACCCGGTGGTTAGCTTAGTTCTAGTCTATTGGACAGAACGTGTTTATGAACGGTTGTAGCAGGTTTTTTTTGTTCTTAGAATATTGTTATGGAAATTTAGGAGCACAATTTTCTTGGGAAAATTTGGCATTTTGTCTTTTGCTGCTTTAGAATTTTTTATTATGTTTCGCAGATTTATGGCAGAGGATAATCAAATTAATGCTCTCTGCTGTGAATATGCTGTCTTGTTATTAAATCGAAAAATAATTTTCAACTTAAAGCAAAGCAGAAAACGTATACCATACTACAACTGGATCATCACATGGGTCTTTGTAGGAGGAAGTACAGTTTTTCGCCAAATATTTATTGCTGACCACCGGGTAGTAAGGGTCTAATGCTTACCAGCCTCTACTGACAAAATTTTACACCTAGACCCTGACTCTCAAAGCTTGTCCGTGTTCCTTCTAGGTTTTGACTTTTAGACCCTTACTGTAAACATTTAACGTTCCGTTTTTGTTTATTAATTCGTGTTACTTTTTGAATTGCAGCTAAATTGTAAAACAGTGCAGTTGACGGTCCAAGTTGAGAGTTTAACACAGAGACCCTAGGCTGACCTTTACTAACACTGGCTATTGCCAGTATAATAATAGAAACAAATCCTTTAATTATCTTCAATCTACGTCTTGCAGTTGGAGTTTGCTAACTGGCATTGTTGCATAATAACAATGTTTAAAACAATGTAAAACAATCAATCTAGTCGTTTAGAGCTCCGTAACCCCTGAACCAATTGACCAATTAGAAAATGCCTTATGGAAAGGGCACATCTACAGAGCAATACCTGTAAAATGAGCTAAGAACCAGCTTTATAGGACAAATGGTTTGACCTGTAGAGAGGACAGACGAAAGTATCCCCAAAACAACAACAACAACAACAAGTTGTCTATTTGGCCCCTCTCTGTATCTCGGGGTTGGCTCGACCGAATTTCACAATTTTTGGACTGCAAACAGGCTTTAACTAGTCAAGGCTAGATTCCAAATTTGGTTAAAAGGTGTTTACTTTTGACGGAGTTATAAGCTCTCAAAGTTGAGAGTTTAACACAGCGATCCTAGGTCGACCCTTACTAACACTGGCTATCGCCAGTGTTAATGCTTTTCTACCGCCATTGTTATCGTTGCCTAGGACGTGCGGCATGATGGGTCTCCTGGTTACCAATTTGATACTTGCCGAACTAAGATGTCTTCCTCGGCGAGTCTTTCGGCTAGTCCATTAGAATTCTTACGATTTTCCCCGGACTAATTGTACCCCAAGCCTTCTTCATGTCTTGGCCTTTGCTGGCTGCCGTCCCTGGCTATATGGTGGGCGAGCTCTGAACATCTACATGACCATTAAAACCTGAACCGCTAAAGATGGAGTCAGCCCATTTCTTCCTTAGGCCTAAGCACCATTCTTTCCATCTCCCAATGTGTCGGCCAGTTTCACCACTTAACATCCGTCGACACACTATAAACCGAAAAGTCTTGGCGGACAGCAGATTTTTAGTTCACGAATTGCTACTACATGGATCGTTGATAGCGCCAGCCGGAATCGTGTCTTTGCTTGCTTCTTCATGGCAAGCGAGTACCTTGCAAAGCAACGGAAGTAATGGAAAGTTGCTCTGCTGATAACTGTTCTAATGTAAAAATTGTGACTCGTTCCGGCCCGCGTTGAATGACAACCTTGGCTACGTTAATCGAAAAACAAGAAAGATAAAGCACTTTCGCAGTAGCAACATCAGTCGCAGCAATACTCCAAGATGGCGACGGTTTTAGCCGCTTCGCCCTAAGTTTCAACGACTGTCATTCTGCAGGTCGCTTCGCAATTTCGTCTGACAGATAAATTCCATCCAACATCGCTCAACAGCTCGTCGCTAGGGTGAAACACAACTATCCAGGTTTCTTGCGATATCCGTGGTGTATTATCTGGATTGCTCTCAGGTAGGTGGGTTTGGGTTTCGGAACCCCCCCCCCCCCCTTCATTTCAGGGCATTTTTTAACATAGTAACTGCTGCTCCAAGTGGAGCACCAGCCTTCTTGATTGGAACACCAGTCAACTTCTTGGAGTAGTGGAGCACCAGCCGTAGCAACTAACTCCTTTCCTCAAAGTTCAAACTCACTCTTCGTTTAGAAAAAATCATTTCAAAGAATGAAATTACAACGAAACGAATATGTGCAATTTGAACGTCACCGGTGGTTTTCCGAAATGCTGCCGCCACCAACCCCAACATAATTAAAACATTAGGATTGCAATAGCTTGTGTGTCCAAATCACGTGTTCATTCATGGTCATTCCCATGGTCATTCTCATGACGTGTTCATTCACGTGACGTCACTGCATGGTGTACTCAGTCTAATCAAAACCTCCTCCAGTAAATTAGACAAATTTTAAATGTAAACTTTCTGAGAAGCTTGAGTGCAGAAATTTATTTCGATCCCCCCACCCACAACTCTTGTCTGCTCCTATCTGTCCTATGGCCACAGAATCATGCTTTCTTTACTCTTTGGAGCACCACTTCATATTCCCTGAAAAACGCCCTGCGTCATTTTGTTAACGCTCGTGCGTACCTGTGTATTTGGTGGATTCTACGGCATACTTTAAATAACGGTGAATGGTAATACAGAAGGTAATTCGAATTTATTTCGAAATTATTATCCCAGTGGCTTTTAAATTTGTCACACTGTTAAGGGAGTAGGGTTACATAAACCAAGATGGTTTATGTATTTTGATTTGGGCATTCCCGGCTTGTCGCCACCAGCTTTTTTCAATGGTGCACTCAAGTGAGTGGGGGTGGGGAGACGGAGCCGCAAGCAAGCTGGGAGAACTTCCTCCCCCCCCCCCCTCCCCATGTCTGGGACAAAATAATTTCCAGGGTAGTTTATATTGTTTGTTTTTTTTTCGTTAAGTCACCACCCCAGCTTTTCTTTTTTACCTAGCGTATTACATTCACAGGAACGTACTACGGTTATATTGGTTAGGCTATCTTTGGTAATCAGTGTTGCATCCTGATGGGGAGGGAAGGGGGGAGTAAGCAAGCTAGGGCAACTGCCCCCCCCCCCTCCCCTCGAAGACACTAGTGCACACAAAAGTTTAAAAGCAACGTTCTCATTTGGTAACCGCCGTACTACTTAAGTGTAGTTTTTAATAACCAAAAATGTATCCCACTTTTATAAACAAGAGTGCATACAGAAATAAATGCACATCATATTTCTCGAAGAAAGGGCAAATTCTCAATACAGTATAAGAATTAGGTCTTATCTTGTTTAATCCTGTCAATAGTTTTTAACAGTGGAGTGAAACTTTCGGGAGAACAAATAGGTGAGCTAAAGGAAACATCCCAACAGAAACTAATGGAAACAAACATTTGAAAGCCAGTAAAAATTTATCAATAAATGAAAGCAATAATGGCAGATAAGACTCCCACCCCATGTTACCTGCACCCAGAACTGGTAGCAGAATATCTGTACCAGCTGCGATCATGATGCATGCTTATTAACAACATAAAACGAAGAGAATGACGCTGCAGTTAAGAAGGCAGGAGTTTGTTTACTTAACCTATGCTTAGTTATAGCTTGAACATTGGTACCCTCCAACCCATAAACCCATTAATTGCACATGATTTTTTTTTTAGTACTAACAGCTAATACTAAGAAAGAAGCTCTCTGAAACTGAAAGTTTCCACCTTTCCTCCAGAGAGTACACAAACGTGGGCAGCTACAAGACCGGTGGAGTAGTAATCCCTGCGCACAATGCTAACGCGAGCTTTGTGAGGGGTCCCCGGGAACGTTGAGCAAAGCGAGAACCACAGCCGAGTGGTGAACGCTGCTACAGTAGGGCCGATGCACCACTTGCTACATGGTCTTTGGAGGGGTGAATGCACCACTCGGTATGGGTATGAAGAAGGCAGTCCAAGTCCTCACCCAAATAACCAGACTCGTTAGGGTTGAAGTAGGTTTATTCAGGTCCACGCGGGCAGTACAGTGGTTCAGTAGCTCAGGAGGCTTAGAAGGCTTCAGCACCCCAGTAGTGTAGAGGAGAGGAGAGAAGTGTTGCTGGGTTGGAGCCCAGAGGTGAACTGGCTAGCTTAGGCCAGGAGTGTTGCTTAAGTAGTAGCTCCAGTACCAGAATGTAACACAAGGTGTCCCCACAGCACTTCACCCTCTCACCCACACTACCATGGCTCCACCTACGTACAGGTGTAATGTACAGACTACCATACAACCATAGTTATAACATCTGGATATGAACCATACATAGCTTTGCCCAATTACATAATAAAGGTGCACTAGCACTACTTAGCGTATAATATGAACACACTAAGCATCTTAGGGTGTGACTAACATCTTAAGGTTACTCTACAATAGCTCAAGGGAGCATTAGGCTCAATATCACTGACAACAGGGGTCCTAACATACCAAATAATGGCATGATAATTAATGCCGTACCAACGCCATTGTTTACAAACTAAGTAAACGCCAGTTCGATACCCGCGAATGTATCAAACTTACTAACGTTTATGAATGGAAAAAGAGCGCGTTATCACACAGCTATCATGTTTTCTCTCAATGAAGGTTCGTCAATATGGATCTAGCCAATGGCATCACTCGTCTAAGAAGCACTCACCTTTAAGTGAATTTTTTTCAATGCATGTGAGCCAGGTTTCCGTCTCACGAAATGTTTTAAAGACCAAAGAGTTGCTGTCGAAGATGTGACTTATCAAGCTTAACATGCGATAAAAGATGAGAATTCGGCATACCATGGTAATGTTCAAGCTATTTTTTGCTGAAAAATGCGGTGAAATGAGAGTAGGATTAGAAAGATACTCTATTGCCGTTAATGACAGTCAGGTAGCAAACAAACATTGTTAAGCCATTCCTGAGGTTGAAACCTAGATTAGATTTATTAAAAGACTAGCAGAAAGCCGGTCGCAAATGTCCAGAGAACTACGTGCACCACTCACTACGCAGCATTACAAAATGAGACACCAATGCAAGTCTTTTCCTCTTCTACGTTCAGAATCCACCAAAATCCCCTTAATTAGCCTGACAGAAATTGTACAACCAACATTTTACTTTCTAAATATTTCTGTGGAAACGACGCTTTTTGTGAATACTTCCTCTTTATTTTCAATTAATTCCTCTTGTTGTAAGCCATACAAATCTGTGACTGAACATATTGAAGGCATTCTTTGAAGTCCATTGTTTTCTAAAGTGTTGTGGCTACTTTTTACCCTAGAGCAGTAGAAAAGGACGTTATTTCAACAATTTCTGTTTTTTTCATGCTTCTCTCTTTCTTCGCCCTCTCCTCTACTCTGGCCCCACTCTCTTCTGCCTCTTCCCCCTCTCCTCCCCTCTCTCCCCTTTCCTCTCTACCCCTCTCCTCTGCAGTCCTCCTCCCCTACTCCTCCACACCTCCTCACCTCCCACTAACGCGAGCTTCGTGAGGGGTTCCCGGGGATCTTGAGCAAAGCGACAACCACAGCCCAGTGGTGAACGCCCTTGTCTCCAAATCAAGTGAAGGCCAGTTCGATACCCGCGACTGACATACATTTAAAGAAAAATGCTAGTTAACAAAGTCGTGAAGGAAAAGGTTAAAGAGGTAGCTACACAGTTAATAACAATCTATCGTACTTACTAACTCGATGAGTGGAAGAAGAGTATCAGTAAAACTCTCCTGACAAGCTCTCCCGTCAAACACTTTAATTTTCGTAAATGGGGCATTCATTTCCTTTTTCAAAAGTGTACCATAATCAAATAAAAGCACAAAACACATACCTGCAAAACAACTTTCGAGTTATCATCCAGATATCAGCCCTCTACGCCGCATCCTACCATCTCTTCCCCTATCCTTCTCCCCCTCTCCATCCCATCCTCTCATTTCTTCCCCCAACTCTTCTCCCATCTCCTATCCACCTCTTTTGCTCCATGTACCTTTGTCTCTTGTGTGGGACATTGTGCACCCTAATGCGACCCTCCTCTTGTTGAGCGTTGTTTTTTTCCTTCTTTTTATGTTTTAATTATAATTTGGTTGGTTTATTGTTTGAAGCAAACCTAGAGATTCTAAGCTTGTGTAGAAGTGGGACGCATTCCTTGATATTTTTATTTTCAGGCATAATATGATTATACATGGGAGGTAGGTGAGAAAGGATGACAAGAGTTTCCAAGTTAATTCTTGAACGAAATTCAGTAAAGAGGATGGCTGGGTCCTTTTACTGACGAGCTTTTCTTGGATGTCGAACGAGGGAGCTTGGTGACAACCCAAAGTAGCAATGATTTATTTTATCTTTTAGTTTGCTTTTATTTGAATATGTTTACTTTTAAAAAAGGTAATGACTACAGCGTTTCGGAAAATAGAAGAGTTTTAATGTTTACTGTAGGAGTCACTTTTTTTTCAGACTACGTTTATTGATACCACAGTGGTCATCGTGGATGAGTTGTGAGAGAGCTCAGCCTGGTTGCTGGAGGTTTGCGGATCTGGTCGAACCCCTGGAAAGGGGACCGTGCCAAAGTCCCCGCCAGGACTGCCGGCCATGGCAGCGTGAGAGGCTACCATGCTCCTTCAGCGGCTATGGGAACTATTCTGGCCAATTCTGGACATTCGTTCGGCCCCGTACGATGATCGGAGGTTTCCCGGATCGAATCCCCTGGTTGGCACCTCCCTTTACCAGATACTTCTTCTCTAAAAGTCTGGTAATGTTCAAAATTGAGCCGGTGCAGCCATACAAGCATTAAGTTGCTTCAGCTGACTTTAGGCTCCAAGAAATTAATTTAAAAAAAAAAACACTTCTAATTTCTTTATTTAGGTTTCGTTAAATGACATGCTTACCTTGTGTCTCGGAGTCCCACGTAGGCAAAACCTTTTATGTTGAGTGTATTCCTGTTCCGCAGCGATGTAAAATGTTCGCATGTAATGATCGGTAGGTTGTTTCTTGAAACCCTTCAGGCGATAATTAAAAGCTCCAAGAGAAGCGTTGTCTTCAGCAAAAGCGGTGATATAACCCTGAGAAGCAAAATCTTTCCAAACAAAAGGATATACGTTGACGAATTGCGACTTCCGCCAATTCTGCTTCATTGTTTCCGGTAGTTCCGATTGTGTCTTTCCGGTTAAAATGGGAATGAGAGCCTGTGCTGTGCCATCGCCCACAATATTGTAGCCGTTGAGAACAACAGATCCGAGAACATCCGACAGCATTGAGTGCGTGCTTGGTAACTTACGCTTAAAGGTATTGCGCGACAGTGAGTCAATACCCCAAATTAAAACATTCAACTTAGGCGAGCCACCAGGTATCTTGTCCCAAGTGGCGTGTTCATGGATGGAAGAATCGTAACTTACACCAGCCATGATATTCTTCCATTTAAGACCTTCTTTATTTACGCATGAAACCTGCAATAAATGAAAATGGGAATGTTAACTTAAAAAAATTCGGTAATTGTTATACTCAAGCTTTATGCTATAGTGTTTAACAACGATGTCGAACTGTACAAGTAAATTAGAAAACCAAAACGAACTCGTTTGATGTTTAATCTAAGGTACCGAAACCGAAACTGAGCTGTTAACTCCATGGTCGAAACCAGAACTGAAACCGAAAATTTGCTGGTTTCGATACCGAAACCAAAACCAATCCCCCTAAAGAGAATGTTTCCCCCGAAACAATAACTTCATTGTTAACATCATTGTTATGCCTAAAATTAACGCCATCCATACATAAATAAATACACAAATAACGGAGCAAAATTTGCCCTGTCTTCCGACGAAAAGCGACTTATCGGTGGGCAGCGAAACAACGATTAATTTCATGATAAGATAAGCAGAAGTGGGTCACAGTCTCTGCGCTGAGGTGAAGCCTAACCACGATAGCGTGGGGGGAAGCGAAACATTAATAGCAGCCTAAAACCAAATCTATAACAATCATTATACATTGATGTAATGTAACATTTATTACCAGAAGGTTCCCCCATTATACGCAGTCAATGTTGGCACTACAAAATAAATACGTTGCGAAACACCACGAATTTCACGTGATACCAACGCTACCTGGCGAATCCAGACACGACGCCGAATGAGCGAGCGCAGTAAACGCTTCGGATAGTTTTTTTTATAATTAAAACAAAGGTGGCACTGTGCACCATGTTCGAACTCGCTGATAAGCTAGCATCATTTGTTTCAAACGTCATCAAAACAGATTCCTGATAGGCTCAGCTTTTCATATAAACTAGTCATTCCTCTCGCAGCAGAATCCTAAGCTATCATGTTATACACGATTTAAATATACGATTGTGTACGGCTGATATACGATTGATATACGATTGTATAGCAGCAAGAACTTGTGGCAAGCGTTGTGGCAAAACCCTCGCAATTTGTAGATGATGAGGAAATTTCCTTGTTACTGTAAACTCTCAACGCCAATTTAATCTTTGAGCAGTTTCCTAAATAACTGCTGGATCAGCGAATGCTTCCAGTAGACCAATCAGTCACTGATCCATATTTCATTAGTTACTGATCACTGACGTCAGCCTTCAATCGATTAGGAATGGATTGGATCTTTGTTGAGCATTTCCACCTATTGATAAACTGTATATTTGTATACAAGTTGTCCGTTTAAAACCACGAGAATCTATATTGGCATGAGTTAGGGCCTCTCGTCAGGGGTCAGTGTATTTACATTCTACTGGATGGCGCCACCATCCTTTTCGCATGCAAAGTAATGGAGGCCACACGGAAGTGACGTCATGCAAATTTAGCCATGCGAGATTTGCAGTGTCCAACGTGTCCATATAGAAGGGTTCTACACAACCAATCTCACCCCACTCTATACACTCATGGTCTTACAAATTCGCTGCTTAGCTTCGAGAGACGGAGTTACCTACTAAACCTACCATCTTGTCCCCTGTGCCTTAATAATCTTGTTCTATAATACACTTAGGTTGGGCAAGCAAATTCATCATTATTATGCACTACAATGAAAGAGAGTGTCTGATGAAAGAGGGCGAGCGACCGACAATGTCAAACAAACAGATGTGGCCTATAACAATCGACATATTGCATTAATATAACTAGCTCTTAAGAGCCGACTTGGAAGAGTTTCAAAGTTGGTTGAGTAACAATCACTGCATGCACAACCGTTGTTGGGTTTATTGCGCTTGGTATCAGAACGGAGAAACGGGCAATTGAGCGTCCTCCATTGAAAAAAAGACATTTACTTCCATAACAAAACAAATCACCATGGGTTAAAATGGAGGGGGAGCAGGGATGGGGATATTCAGACCACTCAATAGGGGCATCCGGGTTGGGGACGGGGGAGGCGGTGTGTGACGGGAAAGGAATTACGGGGGGGGGGGGGGGGCATGGGGAAAATTAGACCACACAACTGGGTAGGCCGCAGGGGAGTTCGGAGGAAGAAGCAGGGGGCAGTCGCCACCCTTTTCATTCCATATTGCCCACTACAGTATTTCGCTCAGGTATGCGGGGACCGGCTAGACCGGCGTATGTTACGCCGGGGGTACAGCTAGTTTAGGGTAATTATGTAGGGCACAACAACAAAGTAAAAATAATTTAGCTGTTGGGTGAGCTTAGGAAAAGGCCTCTTTACCTCTTTGTATACTTAATTACTAAAAATTACTCAACACGGCACCTTGAAGAAGTCGGACTTGAGTTGCACTGGCTTTTTTCCTCCTTCCACTATTTCACCTTCAGCCGTCAAATAATCTGTCAACCTCTTCAGGAAAGTATACGTGCAGTTCACATCCCCATGACGTTTGAGCGTAACATTGCAAATATAGGCAATACCAGGGCGAAGACAAACCCAGTCACTTTCTTCATCACACTTAATGGGAAGACTAGGTTTAAAGAATCTCTTCAGTTCTGGATCATTGACATCCAAATCCGGGCGACGGCAGGAAACATTGCTAAAACTCGGATGGAAATAATTGATATCATCTCGTAGGGTAGATATGTTGTAGCGACTTCTGATGACGTTCTTACACACGATCAAGATGAGCAATGCCACTCCACCGCAAGCTAAATAGGTGACGACACGTTTTGGATGAAAACGCATCACGAGGGCCAGTAATTCACTCTGAAACAAAAACACTTAGTTACTTAGTTTTGTAAATTCACTAATACATTTTGTTAAATGTTTTGCAACTAGTTTCAATGCTAAGTGTCGCTTTTCATAATACTGCTTGGTCACTATAGAGCAGCGTCAAGTGACGTCATATTGGCTACGAGACACCATTTGGAGGTAATAGCTACAAGGTGCACTAGATTAAAATGTAACGGAAAAAACGGCACTTCTAGTCAAGACCGTGCTTTGAGAGCGGTTTCTTAGGCTTAAAAGAACGTTGTTTTCTCCAACAACAAAAATCGCGCGTTATAGGCTTAAGAAATCCCGTCTAATAGCATTGGCTTCAATAAGACGATCTTCCTTTCTCCCTCCAGTGCTCCTTGAAGCTAACCCAGTTACTGGCTCCACCATAGAGTTATACACAATAATACTACGTCGTGTCACTGCCCTATTGTCATACGGGCCGCATCGACAATTCACCTTCCCCATTTTCAGAGGCTGTTGGAAAATAAGTTAAATATTTTAATAACCTTTAAAGCAATTAAGCCGGCGATTATTTTTAAATGCATGGTGGTGACGTCACGCTAACACAACCCCCACGCTAAAATTGTAGTCTTTATAATCTGAAAACCCACATACGTCACCGTGGGTTAATTTTGATAACCCACACTTTTTTGATAATCTAACACTTTTTCCGGGGTCTACACAACCCCTGCTCCACCATGTGACATTTAATAACCGACTTTGCCAAACTACCATCCACAACACAAATTCAACCAGCACACCCCATTGCAACCAGCATAAACAGGCACATTTGCAACCTGCGACATTTTTCGTACTAACATGGAAAAAAAAAACCTCGTGTACTTTGCTAGGCAACCACCCATGGAGGAATGGCCCAAGCCGGCAACCTTTCGTTGCTACGATACGAAAACTAGGCTACTGACACTTGTAAATATACCTAAATACACATAAAAACCTGCGTAACTCAAGCGTATAGCGCTCTTCGTACTCTAATCTTCTTTAAACTATTAAAGTAGAAAAAAATACAGTTTTACCCTAAAAACACAAACATCGGTAACGGAACGTCTCTTCCCGTCGCTCAGACTTCGTACACAGGAAATTTCCGTTCAGAAATTTGCATAAGTCGCATGTAAAAATTCTTAAATTCATTATGATTCACAAATAAAATTTACAAACAAAAATCTTAAAAAATTAGCTTGAGATTTAGTTAGCTTGACGTCACACCTTAGCATTAAAACACATATACGTGAAGCAGACAACGGTTAACCTGAAATAATTGATCGTTGCTCGAAACGGAACAGTCCACTAAAGCACTCTTGCAATTTCGCCACCACTGGCTATTTGGACTGTTCCGTTTCTCGCAGACGATCAATTATTTCAGGTAAACCGGGTCAACTTCACGGATAACTATTACTTATTCCCGACTTACGATTAGATAAAAATAATAATAAATTATAATTTTTTATTTGTTGTTTAATAAATGTACTTGTGTATGTAACACAAGCAAATCACAAAACAAGATGTAAGTCACGAAACAGAAATACATCATAAAAATTATAATTCCATCATTTAGCACAGTAATCGGATGTAATCAGAACATAATTAATATAAAGATATACAACCACAGTAATATTATTTTCAGTATAGTAACAGTATATTTACATGAATATTACATTAACAAAATTCATTGCAAAATCGTCCATTCCTTTAATTGTTTTTTAAAGTCGAATATTTCTTAAAGTAAAAATTGTTGGTAATGCATTACAAATATTGATAGCAATACTTAATTGCTATTTCGTTTTTTACATATATTATTGAATTTATAGTTTCAATTATAATGAAGTTTGTCTGTTAGGTAAGACCTTTTTAGCTATTGTGTTGAATACGGAAAAGTAATTTTATTTCTTTATTAATTTCTACTATAATGATTGTTTTTGAATATCATTTTAATAACCTTGTTTTGAATACTGTGCAATCTTTTAATTGGATAATCTGATTTAAAACCATACACAGGGTGGGGCAGAAATTACGGAACACCCTTGGCAATCAAAGATGGTTAATGTTAGGATAATGAAACTTTGCATGGTATGTAGGCGAACGGGGAACCAACTAACCATGAATCGATCACTGACCTTGACGCATATTTTCAAGGTCATCGTGATGCTAACTTTTTAACTATGCTTCGTAAAACGCCAGTTTAAATTAGAAACTTGTGGACATTGGCAAGGCATGGCCATTGCAAAAAACAGAACGAAATTCGGTACGCTAGTTTAGGAGTTACGAAAATTGCAAGCATTATTTTGTTGTGCTGACCGAGTGGCTTTCCTGCCAAACAGTGAGTGTAAAATTAAGTCCAGTGGTCCTCAAAGTACATGAAGCATGCTTGGAAACAAACAGAAACTGACACACTGATGATTCGACACTAGCTCAACACAACCTGCTACATTACACGTATAAACAGAATGGTGCTCCGAACTACAGCATCTTACAGCATCTTGGCATAGTTTAGTCACCGTGGTCGTCTAGAAATGAAACTAATGTTGTTCCTCCCTCAGGTTAACGTTTCTGATTTTGTTGCAGAGCTGGTCACGGTTAATGTATTATGCCAATTTGCGTATGCTGCCAACACCATTACCTACCAATACAATGCATGGTGTACGAAAGAGCCTGACAGAACTGTTTGGCAGGAAAGCCACTCGGCCAGCACAACAGAATGATTCTTGTAATGCCCGTAACTCCTAAACTAACTTACCGAATTTCGTTCTGTTTTTTGCATTGGCCATGCCTTGACACTGTCTACAAGTTTCTAATTTACACTGGGGTTCTACGAAGCATAGTTAAAAAGTTAGCATCACGATGACCTTGAAAATATGCATCAAGGTCAGTGATCGATTTATGGTTAGTTGGCTCCCCGTTCGCCTACATACCATGCAAAGTTTCATTATCCTAACATTAACCATCTTTGATTGCCAAGGGTGTTCCGTATTTTCTGCCCCACCCTGTATTTCAGTGCCTTAGGGACCGGTCATTATTTATGGCCGGGGGAGGGGGAGAGGCCAAAGAAAATGAAAATGTGACTACCTAATTTTCGATGACCCCCTCTTCGAGACCCTGAAAAATCTTGCCCCTGCGCCCCCCTCCCCCGTCCCCCTCCCCAAAAAAATGCTTTTTCGTATTACTATTGAGACTGACTGCAGGTGATTTCCTATAGCCAAGATTAGTGCTGTAGCCAAATTAAGTAAGTAGCTCTCCGCACTGACGAGTTAAGGAAAATGTGCCTCTTTTTTAAGGAAAAGACACGTTGGGTTAAAAATGTTCTATAAAACACTGATGTTCCTTACACCCATCTTGTATCGAATTTCATACAGTATATGATGAATATGATGAATGCTTGTTATGCTCACATTCGTAACATAGTCGGCACCTGATAGAAAAAAAAAGCCGAGAAACCAGGGAACATGGCTTTTCTGCAGAGTTTATTGAAATAAACTATAGTTGTAGTATTGGTACTAATAGCTTCCGAACCTTCTACACTTACATCATGAGCGGTCTAGGGTGGGGATTGGTGGCTTGCCCTCAGAAGCTGAGGTGATTTAAAGAAATTTTGACTGATGAAAGTGCCATTTTTGAGGTCCAAAAATGACTTTTTCTTGCAGTTTCGCCGTGTTTTTTTTGTGACCCCCCTCTTGGCGAGAACTGAAAAATGTATGACCCCCACGATGGGGTCAATAAATTCATGCCCCCCCCTCCCCAATTTCCTCCTGGAAATAAATAATGGCTGGCCCCTTATCTTAGATGTGACTCAATCCACGTGTAATAAAATTTTTTTATTGTTATTTAGTTTTGGTCTTAACTGATATAACTTTGGTAACAAAACACTTCTAATTTTACAAAAGTTGAAGACGTGCTTTAAATTTACAATTTAGATCCATAGTTACGCCTAGGTATTGGCATTTTTCACCTCATTTGTTGGTTGAAAAATTAATTTCGTTTGCTATATTACCGTGTGTTGACATGCGTAAACATCCTTTCTTCTTTAGAGGCAAATACTTTTAAAACTGCATTCAAAATTTAGTTGCAATTTGTTTATGTACAGTGTGAATATTTAGTAAGAACACATCGTCAGCAAAAGTTGTATCTTTTTTCATCAGTATTATAGTTAGTGTCATTTAGTGAAGATTAAGAAAAATAATGGTCCCATGAATGAACCCTGTGGAACAGTAAACATTAAATCATTACGCATTAAAGTATCACGACTTCGACGTCTTCTGTGTTTCAAATAACTTGCGAGGATGTACTTTACGTTTAATACTGCAATGCATTATTCCATTTTTTTGTTCAGTAATGCAATTATGTTTATTGTTTAAAAGTTTTTTGTAGGTCGATTAATATGACATCAATAATCGGAATCATGTGATAAAATCTACCTTGGATACGCACTTGGTTATATATAGCATTCCAGCTTACCTACATTTTTTGTAATTTTGAAGTCAATTAACTCTTAGATACTTGAAACGCGCCTCCGTTATGCAAGCTTACATTATGTATACTCGTATATACATTAAAATCTCACAGTTGAACGGACCTTGACGCTCTTGGAAATTTTCCGGAAATAAGGACTGCTTAAATTTGAAGACATCAAGACGATGGTGAAGATAAATAAAACGGATGGTGTTGATGATAGGAATAGGACATCGATGACATCGTTTTGCTTGCAAGGCAATCTGCAAAATAAAGTTAAAGTTAAAGTTTTGCAAGAAGAGAGGGGAAGCCGGAGTTAAGAAAAAAAGTAAACATGTTGTCGTCTGTATATCTGGGGACACAGGATGGCACATACACATTTTTTGTTTACAGATGGCCGCACACTGGCTTTCACCGCAATCCTTGGATAATGCGACAGGGGCATGTTTAATTAGTGGTGGAACCAAGAATTTTGTTTATGGGGGAAGGGGGGGGGTGTCGAGGAATGAGGATGCTTTAACTTCAGAAAATGGAGGCAATCGGCCCTTGAAGGTTTGGGGCCGATCCTAAGACCGCTTACCTTTATTTACAAGTTCCGTAATAATATACATTGGCTAGGGGCGGGATTCGAACCGGCTACAACTTGGTGTGAATGCCAGGACTTTGGCCACTCGGCTACTGCTGCACCTCTTATTTTGGGTCGACAAAGGTGTTGGCGAACAAACGCACGAAATGCACACACACCGTTTCATTTTAATAATTGGAAGCCTAGCTAAAATATTCATTCAGCTCACTCCACTGGCGTCGATTTATGCTTTAAAAAAGTACATAAGCTAGTAGGCCTAGTTGGGCAGAAAAGAAGCTGCAGTTCAAGGCTGCAGAAAAGTAAACTAACTCCCGTCTTAGCATATGAAGAGTTTATAGCATCCTGGTAACTCAGACGTAAAATCAGTCTCAACCTGTAATCGAAAGACCTGGTTCGATTCCCAGCAACATTATGACATGCAATTTTTTCAACCTAAAAAAAAAAAGACTACGAAACTTTCGTAATGCAAGAATTAAAATTCATCACAACATAACACAGTTGTAGGAAATGCAATGTGGCACTATGAATGTTTGCTTTAATTGTTCATCGTCAAATTCGCTGCATTTATCTTGTTTTGTCAGTGGTTTGGTTACCGTGCAAAACATCAAACGCTGCCACCATCATATCTTCACTAGAACGTTTGTACGCCGCATAACTATCGTTAGCACTAGTTCAAATGCAACAATAAGTCAACGCGTGGTAACAATGACGGGTCGTGCGAAGAAGGCGAAAGCGGTTGAGAAATAGGATCTTACCCGTTCCCTCATGCTGAGCCCAACAATACCTCGGGCGCTGCGGCCTTCGTTATTGTTACAGCTCAGCACTCGGGAAACGGGTAAGATCCTATACTTCCACGCGACTAGACACAGTTTACAAGGTAGCAATAAGCCTCGTGCATCGCAATTGTTGTAAGTGTTTTCGTTTGGTTTAAAAGAGACATCGTTGCATTGTTGCTGTTCGCTTCGCCGGTTCGTTAAATCAAAGGACTCGGATGCAGTCTTGAAGTCCTTACGGTGCTAATATAGTAGATAAATACAGTTTCGGAACATTGGACTAAACAACGTACTGGGGCGGATTTCTTGCCATTCTTCCGACATATTTGTCATATGCCTTGTACTCCAGAGGAGAAGCCAAACAACTAACTTTCCAACCAAGCAGCGGCAAGTTGCATCTTTTTAATGATAAGGATGTTAATGATGACGAACGTCTATTTTCGCTCGCTGAATCAGTGGTTCTCACTCCTCAGAAATGTGAAGGACTTTTAGTTAATTGAGTTTGCTGGCTGAACAACTGCACGGAAAACAGGGAGTAGTTTGTTTTTAGGGAGCACAAATTCAAACTGGATTATCTGTCCCACGACGGTGAGAGGGACAATTTAGCAGGTGAAATCCAAGCCGAAAACCCAGGATCTTTAACATGGCACAAACTACATGAGCACGGGGCACCACAGGGCCCTTCTCCTCCCAAAATCACATCCGGGAAGGGGGGGAGGGCGAGGCCAGGATCGAAAACTGGTGGAAAACTGGTTCAACAAACATCAACAATCAAAATCGTACTTACCTAATTCATAACAGGACGGTAACGAAATCAGTTTGCATCTGTATTAACTTACCGATAACTGGTGTTGATTCCAGTCATAATCTGCTGACGTACCGAATACGAGGTCATCTGATTAGTTGTAGGTTTTTTGTATTAATTACAAACATTATGTTGAATCCATGAAAGCAAACACGATGCGAAATGAAACCTAGTAATAAAAAAATCAACTTTAAATTTTATATTTATGTTCGTACGTAATCAGACAAACACGCTTATAGTGTTACAATTCATTGATTGGTGACATAAATCTTAATTAATACGATAAGCGAGTGAGATAAACCGGGTAATGGAAGAGGTGGCGACCGGTGTGCGAAAGGTGCATGCCGTCCTCAACTGGGTTACCTTAACAAGCAGATGGGTTGCCGTTCTTGTACGGGTTACCACCTATATAGTAGTAGATTAATTATTGATGTCTACCCATCAATCTATCCTAATCTTAAGTCGTGTTAACAGCGAAATGGAAACGTTTAGCGCAGAGCTCACCCTATACCAACCCCTAGCCGCTGACCTCATTGTATGAAAAAAATATCTATCTGTGAGTGGTGCTAACAATTTGGGGACTTAATTGGACTACTGTGTACTAACTGACAGTACCTTCCTAAAGCACCGAACAGAGCGAACAGAACGCACCACTGTTACCGACAGTTTGGCTCCAAACTTGACGTAGCGTGTGCGCAGTGATGTTGCGTCAGCCGTTCAGTACCTTCCTAAACTACAATACGGCTCAACAAGCTCAGCAGAGTATTCGATACGTCATGCCTTCACCGCGACCTGACCTGGCTAATGGATTTGACCGGGATTGGCTATAGATGTGACCAGGCGAGAACAATGCCAAATTGCGAACCATCTCAGAGAGGTGGTTTGCTGGGGTGGAGGTTTGAGCATGCACGACGTAACAGTTTTGACGAAACAGATTCATCGTTGACATCAATCAAGCCGCATCAACGCGGATATTAGCAGGGAATGAGCCAAACTGTCACCAACAGTGGTGCGTTTGGTACGCTCTGTTTGGTCGTTTAGGAAGGTACCGTGACTCTACCAGGATTGGACAAACAGAGGAGAACAACGGAAAAATTCTCTCACCAAGAATGGGACCAAAAAACTAACCTAAAACTAACCCAAAACAAAAAGCAGTGAGTTCTACATTTTCGTCAAAAAAGACCGAACTTTGCAAAGATACTAATTAAGTTAACGCAGCACGTATGGACATAGCAAAAACCAAAATTTGCACCTCGGAAGGAGAGCTAGAGGTGAGTTTTTGAACAGAGACTCGGAATGTTTCATTTACGTAATTGGCAGTCCCCAGTCGCCAAGTGGGCAGAAGAGTTACTGGTCAGGATATGTCAGCCTTCGATGGGCTAGGGGATGGACAGACCCCTGGCCTGCTTCTCCATGATTACTTGTCGCTGTCTCAAGCTGCTTGTGATCTGTTGGGTGCTCCAGGGGCTGGGGTATCCCTCCTCTGGTTGGAAGGGGGGTGGATGACTTGCTGGATACGGTTATTGTCCATTTACCCAGCCCACTGGGTCTGGGGCTGTGCAGTGGAAGCAGCCTTGCTGGATATTACGCTTCCGGTGCATCAGGCTTCGTCTTGAACACTGGTTTATAGTGACGCCTCCGTGGTGGAGGATGACGGTGGGTGTGTTGGGGTGTGCGTCTCAGGCATGTGTCAGGAGTATGGTTACTCCCTTGCCTCCCTGCTGTCGGCTTTTGTAGGTGAGCTAGTCGCGGTTTTGGTGAGCTGGTCGCGGCTCTGGACATCGGTCTTGACCTGCAGTTACCGGAGTTCTGCGTTTTGACAGACTCCTTGGTGGGCGTTGGCGTCCTCAGGTTGTTTTCGGTTGCTGCAGTGCACCCCCCTCTAGCGTTCGAGATCGGTTGGAAGTTGTTTACGTTGAGCCAGCAGTGTCAGAAGCCCCCAATGGTTGGTTTAGGGAGCATTCAGGTTTGTTCAGGAACGAGCTGGCAGATGGTCTCGCTAGGAGGGAGGCAGGGGTGGGGAATTTCCTTTGCTCTGGGCCCCTGGGAATTGTGTCCTGTGGTTAGGAGGGTCTTCGCATAGGAGTGGGGCATCGAATGGGCTGCAGGTACTACAGGGTGGCATTTGTTTGGGTTGCACCCTTCTACGGCTTGTCCCCCTTCTATGGTCTCTCCCGCAGGGATGCGGGCCTTGCATCGCGACTAGGTATCGAGAAAGTGCAGTTCCGAGTGCACCTGGTGCATCAGAGCTGGGCTCGGTCACCTTTGTGCACATGTGAGGGGGGGAGGGGAGAGGAAAGAGACAATTCGTGCTAGTGGTGTGGACCTTTTGCTCGCGGTTCTTGGAGTGCGGTCTCGGGTCAGGATTCCCTTCGAACCATCGGGTCTTGCAAGGCTACCCAGTGCTTTAGCAAGTGACCTGACCTTCCTCGGATTCCACGGGTTCTCAGTTCCTCACAGTGCGTTCCTTTAGTTCCCTAGGTTTCCTCTCCCTGAGCGCCCATGGCGGGTGTGCTGACGTTGCAGTCCTAGTGTCATTGGAAGGTGTGGTGTGTACGAGTTCTTTGTGTGTCGTCCTGGCAGAGTTTGTGTAGCATGATGTCTAGACCGGTTTAGGCATAAGTTGAGTTGTGTTAAGTTTAGGCTGAGCGATTGGCAGACCCGATAAGCTCAATAAAGAAATAAAATAAAATAAACATATTCTTTACCCTGCCGATCGGTCACCCCTTTACTTTGTTATCGTGCCAAGAATAAATATCTTGCAAAAAGAGATCCATTACTCAACGTGATCCGCGATTGAAACAATACAAAAAAAAAATACCTTAACAATAAAAACGCTGGTTCTCTCCATACATTTTCGAACGGGGCTTCGGATTACCTTTGTGCCACCACTGTCGGAATCACCGGAAAATTCTCCGTCTTCCTGCATTACACTTGACTCGCTACGCGAAAGCTTATAACAATGCTCATGTTAGCTGCAACTATGCAATCACTGTTTTCTCGTAGTTTAAACGCTTTTATCTTTAAGAACGAGCCGCCCACGCAAATTCCAAGTATGCCTAACGGAAATTCGAAAACATTTCCATTCTTCCGACACCTTTCTCCAATTTTTAACACCACTATTTGATTTGATTTTCAATATACTGACTACTATTTAAAAGATCGAGAAAATCACATGATAGCAATTATCCATGCTTCACTCCTTGTTCTTTATGAACTCCTGGTTACTTATATGACACTCGTGTTACGTGCAGGCGTGATGAAAGACTAGCAAGTTTGTTCATGTTTTACCTGCGTAAATTGTTGTATAAACAAACAAATGACAACTTCGTACAACGAACTTAAAAAACACACTGCATGGTGATGCTTCTACTAACACAAACCATATAGAGCAGTGACACGACGTAGTATTATTGTATATAACTCTATGCTGGAGCCTTAATGGGTTAGCTGCAAGGGGCACTGCAGAGCGAAATAGAAGGGCGTCATACTGAAGCCGATGCTGAGAAGAGTGATTTCTTAGACCTAAAACGCGCGATTTTTGTTGCTGGAGAAAACAACGTTATTTTAAGCCTAAGAAATCCGCTCTTCCGTTGTTTATCCCTCCATTTTTATGTAGTGCACCTTGTAGTTATGCCCTCCAAAACCCATACTGGTGCCAATATGGCGGCAAATGTCACTGCTCTGTACTGAAAGCGAACGCAGTAACCAAATTTCAGAACGTTACGACACTCCCGAGGAACAACTATCAAACAAATTCTCAAATTGATCTAAGTTTTTTCAAGAAAACTTTGTTGTTAAATGCGGTAAGAAATTAATCCAGGGGAACATTGGTTTCCCTCATTGCATGTAAAAGCAGCAGCCTAATTTTCAAAACAGCATAGTCTTCACCAGAAGGCATAAAAATTGTACATTACATGCACGGCCACCATGTTCTGACGAAGACTTCGCCCAGTTTTGAAAACTTTAAACTGCTGTTTTTATATGTTATCTTACACTATAAGCCAGCGTTTCAGAGTTGAAATGTGAAAGCTAATCAAATCAGAGAGTCAACATTTGATGTGTCGGGCAAGTCATTGTTGTAAGCCAAAAAGTAGGGCTTCGACGGGCAGATGACCGGGTGCGGTAACGCTCGCTAAAACCTTCTGAGTAAGAGCAGAAGCAGAAGAGATGGAGTCAAGAATTGATCCAGTCGAGCAAAGTCATTGTTGTATATTGTAAGCCAAGAGCCGAAGGAAAAGTACTGTTAAGAGTCGAGCTTGCACAGCGACCAGTCGTACGGTTCGTTCAAGAGAAGTGCGGGTTTGTAGGAAGAGAGGGAGAGAGGGGGACATGGAGGAGGGGAGGGAGGGGAGGAAAAGGGAAGGGGTAGCACTTAATTCGACTACCTACCCAAATTCAACTACGTGCAGTATACGGAAAGAAGGGAGAAGGTTGGGTACGAGGGAAGGGAGAGAATGGGAGGAAAGAGGGAGGGAGAGGATGGGAGGAAAGCGAGCTGACATTGGACAACTATCCGTGATGGTTTACCGATCTATTTTGTTAATAATGAAATATGAACTCGGTCAGGCTGGTCGTTTGAGCTGAAACTGTAATCGAAGGTCATCAATACACTACTTTATGCAGTGGCGTAGCCAGGGTGGGGGCTGGAGGGGTGGCCATCCCCTTCCCCTGCGCCCTCCACACGCCATTCAGTGGCTCTTTTTCTGTCTTTGCTCCCCTCTCAGGAAAAATCTCGCCTCCTGTACTTGAAATAGAGAAAAGTCAACTTACAGACTGTAAGGGGGGGGGGGCGGGCAAGGATGCTAGAATAAAGTAAATTTCAGGAACATTCTGCGAATTTTGGTGAAACTTGGTTTGAATCCCTCCTTTTCCAACGTTCCTGATTAAGCCTAGTGGTTTTCGTTGCAGATTTCATTTTAAACTAAAGTAATATAACATACCTGCATTGCGCAAAGAGTGAACCAGATTACTTCACGTGTAGTAGATTAAATAAATGATAATGTGAGAGGCAGAATCATATTACCTTGTTAGCCATCAAATCTGAAAGCATTAAGTTCGAATGCACTTCATGAAGAGTATTAATTACACCAATAAGGTTTGGTTACTATCAAAACTATTTTAAGTACTACAAACACACGCCAAGAAGCATACTTTTTGTTGTGGCCCACAATCCCACATTCGGTAATTTCTAAATTGGTGCGAGTTCTAGAAAGGTCTCACTCTAAATAGAATCAAGCAACGAGGTCGTTTTTTAACTTATAACCAACATACGAAAAATAACAATTCAGCCCTAGCTTAGACTCGATACAGCATCACA
Organism: Lithobius niger; assembly: GCA_023313725.1. NCBI lineage: Eukaryota > Metazoa > Arthropoda > Chilopoda > Lithobiomorpha > Lithobiidae > Lithobius > Lithobius niger. Next base: position 10,754 of record JAHWFP010231701.1, on the reverse strand, counting down.
TGCATCCCATAATTGTACAGCTAGTGACCTATTATTACACTAACTGAACAAAAAACGGCTTCACCGTTTAGAAAAAAAAACTAAATTAGAGCTCGTATCCCCATACTCACAGCTGTGAAGGTTCACAAATAAAAACGGATTAGAGTTCACTCGAAAGCAACGAAATATAATTTGAACTCCAATTCCAGGGTACAAAGACTATTCATGCCAGAAAGTGAACACAGAAATGTTTAACGTTGTGCGTGTGTGTGTATGCGCGTAATTTGTGTATTGCACAGGCTTTTTTTTTTTATATTTGCCTTTGTTTGTTGTTTCATATTTTAAGTCTGTTTAGTATGAGTGGCTGTATGTGTATTTTGTATGAGTAGGGTAAAATACGATATTATGTCAGCCACATACATACCCTGCCTTTTGCTACCTTTTCACGATTTTTTCACCTTTTGTTCACGTTATTTTGTAAAAAAAAACGTGAAAAAAACGTGAAAAGGTAGCAAAAGGCAGGGTATGTATGTGGCTGACTTAATATCGTATTTACCCTACTTGTATGCATTTATAATTTATGAAACAAGCAGACTCCAAGTTAAGGAAGTTTTTTTTGCCTATGTTTGTGTTTGAAGGCTTCTACGTCAGTTCTAGTTCGTGTGCGTAATTACGTGTTCATTTTGTGTATGTATTTTTTATCTTTCAATTTTGTATGTGTTTACATGTTTATGGCGTCTGTTTTACGTTTGTAGGTTTAGGTTTTCGTTCTGTTTCATGTGCGTGTATATGTTGTATTTTGTTTGTGTATTTTTGCGTGTGAAATATCTAACCGTTTTGTTTTTTGATTAGTGTTGCGTGTGCATGGAGGTTGGCGTGTCACAATCCTTGTTGCCTGAAACTGGAGTTCAAATTATAGCTCGTTGCGTTCGAGTGAACTCTAATCCGTTTTTATTTATGTACTTTCACAGCTGTGACCAAGGGATAAGAGCTCTCAAGCTTTTTTTCTAAACGGCAAAGCCGTTTTTTTGTTCTGTTAATTTGTTGGCTTTTTTGCTTCCTTTTTATTGTAATTGGTACGGTCTGGTCATATGCACAGTATGTCCACTGTCCACTGATTTTTGTTTGCGAAAAAACGAAACATTAGAAATACTTATTTATGTTCAAGCCTTGTCCCATGTCTATAATTTGATTGCAACACACTGGCGTATGTCTAGATTTACCATGTGTCATCTCGATGGGTAGTTGATCTGCATTGTTGCAGGCAGATGCATTTTCATGGCAACCAATCGCAGAAACAGTTCAACTAGCTTTCCAAAGCTCGCATTGAAGAATTAACTAAATCATTCAGTCATGTCGGCCGCCCAATTCTGAGGCCGTAGATTTAAGCGAAAACCAAGACCCATTACTTTGGGAAGCTATGGTAAAATCCATCCACATTAGTCAGTGGAGAGAGAGTTAGCGATGCGATAGAGCCTCTTCACGCTTGCGTTGAAATTGTATTACGACGTTAGGCTTAACGTAGTACGTGTTTTCCCAGCATCAACCAAAACGTTTTAGGGATGAAACGATGTCAGAAACTATTCAGGTACGGTACTTAGCCATACATAATTCTCATGAAACACACAAAAATAGTCTATTAGCATTTTTTAGCAGATCGCGAACTTTGACAGCCACTTGTCTTCCAAACGGAAGTAGTTCCAAGATGGCGGCGATGCCAACAATAGCTCAATCGATGGCTTTCGAGTTCCCAAACGCAAACTGTAATGAATGTCTACAGCCAACCGCGCCAACATGTTCAACAGATATCTATTCGTCGATTTGCAAAAAAAAAAATACGATTGCTGGGCGGCGTTCGTTGCAGAACAGAGTTCAGATAAAGTGTTGGGTGTTTGACTGCGCCACGCAAACGAAATCCGAACAATGGATAACGCTTCATACCATTCTGTGAAGGAGGAAAAAATGTCAACGAAGAGTTAACGTAAAGCTGACATGCAGGCTTGGCTGCAGTAATGCTGTTGATACTACGATGTTGTCGAACCGTGAACTGTGTGCATTAATTGACGGTATGAAAACACCGTACGATCACAACCGTTATTCAATCAACAGCCTTGCTGCAATGCACGGATACACGTACGGTACGTAAAAATGCGACGAATTTACGCTTTCAGAAATTCGGAAAATGTTCATGATTTTTGTCGAAGAGACGACATTGCACCTGTTGAAAAGTGGCACGTGCCGTAAACGAATACGATTTTGTACCTACTTCTTACGGACGACAATGAGACGAATCACTCCGGATTTGCAGTTTGCTTTTCGTAAACGTCAGCGTCACAGCGAACGTCATTGAACGAGACGATAGGATATTGTTTTTTTTTTGGGGAGGGGGGGGTGGGGGAAGGAAATTCATTATTGGAGGAAACGTGTGTTAATGCTGGCCACACGAAATCATTGTTTGAGCAGGCTTGACTGTGAAGAGTTTCGGAAAGTTTGACAACTTTTGCTTGAAAGCGTCACGTTAGGATTGTAGTAAAGACACTCGTTACAGTTTGTTCTCCCCTCCCCCCCTCCCCCCTCCTCCATACCCCACCTGCTTCTAACGCTCTTCAAAACAGGCTTTTTAAAGGCCAAACCAATACGGCTCTTTTCAGGAATATTTTTGAAAGAGAGAAATCACTCCGGCTTAATAAAATTTGGTAATGCAGAAATAACACACTCTATAAAGCATTAAACAATAAATGTATTAACAATAAAGAAATGCTATAGGGTAACACTGCCCAAAAAATGTGAAATTGTTAGCGACAAAAATGTTCGCGCAAATGAATTGTTATGATATTTTTGCATCATTGTTTGAGTTTGAGCTCGCGGATGAATACAGACAGATCAGTGGTAAGCAGGCTTTGGTCGCGTCGCTAACACTTTCTCCACTGACTAATGTGGGTGGATTTTACCATAGTTGACCTTTATTTGGCTGACAATGTTAACTGGAACAATTAGATGCAACGACAATATCGCTTTTCCCGTGCCCAAGCATCGTATACTCCTTGCTAGACTGAACTTTAATTCAGTGTTGTGTGCCTCGCCTATTGTTGTCCCAAAGTTACAAATGTTGCAGCATTGCATTCTGGGACCGCTCCGCCGCCTCCTGTCCAATTTCTGAAAAATTCTCGTGCAACACGAACTCTTAATAAATTAGCACTGCCTGTCGGCCGCGCTAATTACATGAAATACACGTAGGTCTTATAATACCTAGTTCCTAACAGAATTGTTTATCGATACTTGCAATAATTATCTGAATGAAATAATACTATTCATTGTAAAATATTAAAGGGTAAAAGAAAGAGAATAGCCCAACATAAACATGATACACTTAAAATAGCTACGAATCGGTAACCTTTATATTTCATTCGATGACATGACCAAGAGTCGAACCGCCATTTTCCGGATTATTACTCAAGACACCCTTGTCGTCCGACAAGGCCGTTGTTAAGAGACATATTCATCACTCTGTAAGCAAAGAAGATACTGGCAAAACAATGTGTGCGGTGCAAGGAAGCCACCCAAGTTTTTTTTTTTTAAATGGAACTAGTCGAATTAATGTCCTTTTCAACTCCATTTTGGTTCTAGCGATCACTATATGGTCTTCTTTAAACTACAAATATTCAAGTGCATTCCAGTAAGCAAACATCACATGAATTTTGATTCGTTAATATTCCAATCCATGCTACATTAACTGGTAATCATGATATATATTGAGAAGTTTCAGCACTTTTAGCAGGTAAGATTAAGTGACAGCCAGTATCGTGCACAATTAAAACCACACTACGTTTCGGGAGGACAACCTCCCGTCTTCAGGTAAAAATAAACACTAAAACATTTTAAAAATTCATGGCAGTATCTGCCGCGTCACCGAGTCTATAAAAACAAACCATTCAGGCATGGTCAAGGCCTAAAACTTTAAAATTTAAAAAATATTTAACATACCAATTGATACACTCGAATGGTTTGTTTTTTATAGACTTGGTTACTCGGCAGATACTGAAATGAATTTTTTTAATGTTTTAGTGTTTATTTTTACCTGAAGACGGGAGGTTGTCCTCCCGAAACGTAGTGTGGTTTTAATTTTGCACGATACTGTCTGTCACTTAATCTAATCTTGATATAAAAGCAGCATGGATACTCTGTCAGGCCATTCGCCAGGCTGCTGTTTCCCTTTGTGATACTTCCATTCCACTACACAACCGACTTTCAAATACTCCGGTCATTCTCCACAAATTAAAAAGAATAAAATTTAAAAGTTGGCGTGCATTTCGTAAAATCTCCCAACAACAAAAGCAAAAAGCAAATATTTAAGTTTCCGTGTTGTATGTAAACCCATGGTAAAGAAACAGGCGCAAGCCGAGGAAATGCATGCTATTAAAGGTGGTTCTTTTTAAAACACCTTTAATAAACTTTATTTTTAAATTCGTAAAAAAATAAATAAATAACTTCTACGCTATACTGTCTTGAAAAGTTAACAACTCATGTTTAGTGAAACAGAAAAAGCAAATGCACTATAGTTCGCACATTTTCTTCTAATTTCATATCCGGTAGCGCCGCGCCACACATTACTGAAGCCAACGAAAAGGTTCGCTGCTCTGATATGATATGATTTTCACCGCCTCAGCTACCTACGAAGTACTTGAAAGTACGAAATTTAGTAATTCTACTGGTTCAGATGGTTTCTCTGCCTCATTCTACTAAGAAATTACCAGTGAAATCTCTGAATCTCTGAATTTCTGAATCTGTCTTCACCAAGTGAGCCTTGCCATGTTGTACGGAAATTTGCTCGGGTAGTCACTATTTTCAAACCAGGAATACCGGTTGCACACACCTGTGTGTCATGTAAAGTCATAGAGTACATTATCAGAAATGTTCTTCTCTATTCTGGATAAAAACAGTGCACTTTCTAATGACCAATTTGGTTCGGCCCAGGGCGTTCTACATCATTACAATTAGCTCGACGAGTGGATATAGTATAAAGGTATTCACATAGACGTTGTTTTCATTGACTTTGCAACGAAGCAGTCGTTCACTCTTAATTAATCGCTAAACTTACACATTTCGAGCATTTCTGGGGATGTACTTAACTGGATTGAGAATTTTTATTTAAACCGCACTTTACAAGTTATGAATGGCTCAACTGTGTCAGTCCCGATGTCTGTAAAAAGTGGCATTTCCCCAAGGCCCACTACCACCACTTTTGTTCATAATATATTTCAATGATCTTGCCTGTACGTCATCTGAGTGTACCTTAACGGAGTATACCGATGATGGTGAAACATATCGCCCTTCCAGGACTCCACAGGAACATCATCTCCTGAAAAATGAGTTATTAATCATGTCTAACTAGTCCTCATTATGGCAACTTCCTGTTTCAGCCCGTAAATGCCATGTACTGTACAGTCACAGTGGAAAATTTAACACATTAGTTATATTTTTGACTGTGACTGTACAGTACATTGCATTTGTGGGCTGCAACAGGAAGTTGCCATAATGAGGACTAGTTAGATATGTTTAATAACTCATTTTTCAGGAGTTGATGTTCCTGTGGAGTCCTGGAAGGGCCACGTGTGTTCCCCTATTCATTAACGACTACTACATAGAACCAAAACCTTTTTTTTTTATCTTGGTGTTTGGTTTTCCCAAATCTTAATTTTTCTCGTCATGTTCAGCAAATTGTTAATTCGACAAATAAGAGCTCAGAAATGATGAAACGTTTTACTTCAAGGGTTGTAAATATCCTGATTTTGGTATTTAACGTGTATATTCGACCACTGCATTGGACTATGCAAGCCCAGATGGTCCTCGCAAAAGGATTTATGTGCACTAAGAGTTGAAGCAAAGTAGTGGGGATGATGTATTGTACTAAAAATGCACACTCCCAATAAGAATTACAGAATTTCTTTGCCAAAAATGCGGCCTTTAATAGCTGCAGGCCCTTCACAAGTCTTTCTGCAAACAAAAACGCAGAAAAAAAACAAGAACAAATTAAAATTACAGAAAAATCTGGTTTTAAATCATTAAAAACAATAAAATTTTAAGAACAAGCTTACACCTACCTCCTGGGCAGCCGGGATCGTCAAAACGGAAGTAAGGAAACAAAAGTTCTAAGCAAAAGCAACAACAGAAGATTTCAAGGCCCCAAAAAGAGCAGCCAAACACCGCACAAATTTGTTGTACCCTCTTGCAGAATGCTCCTTCTCCCCCCCCCCCTTCCCCCCGAAAACAAGTTAGGCAGGTTTGTGTAGGAATCATTTACACATAACTGGGTAATTTTCGTTTAATTACAGACCCGATTTTGTTTGGTAGCAGTAGTAATAGCTTCCAGTTGCCTACGAATAGGGGTGTGGGTTTCAGAATATACAACAACCGTTATTTCCCAACTCGGTTTTGGTGGTCTGTTGCGATAAGGCCAGCCCTTCGTGCTCGTTGTTTCTCGTGAATAAACCACGGCCACCTTCTCCCACGTATATACCTCTGGAAGTATAATTCTTGGAACATGGAATCGCATGAACACTGCCCGTATAACAATGAATGTCATCTGGGTGATTTTTGATACCTTTGCTATCGACTTAGCGCCACACGAATCTCTTCTTTCCTCAAATATACTTTAATTTTAATGAAGCAGTGGGTTTGGCAAGGTGTTTTGGTTCAGGTGTGGAAGTCTTGTTCCACCTTTTTTGGTCTTACATCCTTAGGTATCATGCTTCTTAGAGCCGAGTTTAGTAACGGTTAAACTGGCTTTTGACAACTCGAGAAATTGGGCAGTCATTCTGCCTGTATTTGTCAGTAAAATACGTATGTCATCAGTTACGTATTGAGAGTGGTAGGTGTAGATTCACTTAAAGGGCTTAGCAAACTAGGGTTGCTACTAGTTTTTCCAAACTTACCTATAGGATTGCTATAGGTTTTTCCAATTTCGTGGCATGAGCATCACAAGGGGACATGACTAAAACTGTTAGCCAAAAGAACATACCTTGACTGACGCTAATTTTTTTTTTTCCTTTAAATGGATTGTCAAAGCTTGGAATGGTCTCCCGACTAATATTATTAATGTAAAATTACCTCTGCGGCTTTGTTACGGAGCAGGCTCCACAACCTTCACTTAACGAAATGTTTTAATAGATTTTAAATCACATACTTTATTTTAGGGAGGGGTCAGAAGCGAAAGCCCACCCTTTGACAGGTTTTACCTTCTACTGCTAACGTAATGTACTTTATTTATCTATATATACTATCTATGTATATTTCGCTTAGGAACAGACTTGAGGCATTGTTAGGGAGGATTAACAAGAGGGCGAGCGGGCTCATTCTTGGCACGGTAGCAACGAAAAAGGGCGAGCGGCCAACAATAACGGATATGCGCTCTAACAATTAGAAACAAACACTATTACTTCAATAATGCTGACTATTAGAGCCGAGTTGAAGCAGCTGAAATCTGCTAGACCGGCGTATGTTACGCCGGGGGACAACTAGTTTTTATTATTATTATTATTTTATAAACAACCAGGATCTTTTATACATGCAAGGAGCAGTAGTAGATACGCAACCAATTGCATCACTAATGATGCACTAATACTCAGATAAAATGAAATACAACGCTTGCTTTCGGCAGTCAAAGACTTATGGAAAAATATTCTCACCACTGCAACTTACCTCTACCCCTTGGATGGCTTCCCTGCACTGTAGTAGGGTAGGTATTGTTTTTGCATCTCTCTCGTACTTACGGCGCGTGTGTGATCTTGGTTTGTCTACTTCAATATCACGGAGTGACTACAATAGGTTACATCTAGCTTTGCCTCCCAATCTGATCCCCTAGGATCCTCTCAGCCACGACCGTGGCAGGACACTATCCATGAAATTGCTTATCTTTACTGACAAAGCAGCGTTTCGTTTTGTAATTTAACTGATTTAAGGGATCAGTCATTAATTATGTCTGGGGACTGGGCCCGGAGGAATTAAAAATGTGACCTCCAAATTTTCGATAATCCCCCTCCCAAGACCCTGAAAAAACTAAGGTCCAAATATTCTTACTTCCGTCCCCCCCCCCCCGGGGGCAAGAAGTAAAGCTTTTTTAATGCCTTTTCGGTTTAAGTGCTACTGGTTTTTCGTGAACTAATTTGAAAAATAGCATTTCGTATCGACAAGCTCCCAATTGTGTGGAGTCAGTATATTCTTGAAAACATTCCGGTCTTGAAACCATCTTTGTACCGAGATTCAATATTCATGACGGTGGAATAACTTTTAATATAAGGGATGCATGTTGTCACTACAAAGGCAGCTCAAGTCAGTCCATGCCCTCAACAACTTAAAAAATATCCCATGGGGCAAAAACTTTTTTAGAAAGTGGTTTTAAAGAACTATTCGCCGGATGAAACTAGGAATAACGTCATTGTTGGGGGGGGGGGGGGGGAGAGCTACGGCGGTGTAATAAATTTTGACTGCAAAAGTGTCATTTTTGAGGTCCAAAAATTTGTTTATACCTTTTGTTTTTTTTTTTTTTTTTTTTTTTGTGCCCCCCCCCCCCCCCCCTAAGGGGGCCCAAAAATTTTCCCCCCCCCCCCCCCGAAGATAAATAATTACCAGTCCCTAATGATGAAATCAATGAGAAAATTTTAAAGTGACTTCTTAGAGAAACTTTTAAAGAAAATTCCAGTTCGTATTTCACGTGGAATAATGAATATCAACAACTCATGGAGTTCACAGTTCTCAGTGGTGTACCTTTCCCAGACATAGACCTACCAGTACCCTACGTTATTCGAAGGTGGGTATCACACCTATAAGAACTGATAGACTATGTTCCCGCAACTATCATCGAGGTAATTTCACCACACTATCACAGTGATACCGCAGTATCATAAGTAGTGAGACACCATTTTACTGATTCCCGTCTGACTGCAGAATCCCCAAAATGCTCACGTGTTTGCATGTGTCCCCATGTCCGAGAATTCGTGGGTATTTGGTGGTTGGCCAAAGTCACGTGAAAAAGAAAAACTTCGTTAAAATCAAAACCAATCAGACGCAAATCAGAATAGCCGTTACACGCTCGTACAGGAAAGTCGTTAGACGAAAAACCTGCTGCAACTCAAACCATCGATCTGCTATTTTAGTTTATTTTCTATATTCACAGGACAGAAACGTACATGTCTGCCCAATGATCCTGCCACAGATTGGGAAAATAGAAGCACTGGAACAAAGTATGTTGAATAGGGGAAGCTCAAAGTGCACAGGTCAAAGTCAACACTACCCGACGTTTCGAGCTACTCCAGTTTCATTATCAAAGGAAATATCAAATATGTTTTGTTTTTATACATTGATAATGAGCTTGAGCCAGCTCGAAACGTCGGGTAGTGTTGACTTTGACCTGTGCACTTTGGGTTTCTCTTGTTCAGCATATTTTCACCACAAAACAGCACTATATTGCTCTGCTTATGATTCCTGCCCAGGACTCCACAGTGCAGCTCTACTGGGTATCCCAAAAGTCAGGGGTCACCCGGGTGATACACCTGGTGATACACCAGGTGGTCATGCTGATACACTGGGGGTTTTTATCTTTCTTCATGATGGTATACCAGCATGGTACAAAGATAAAAATCCCCGATATCTCAGCATAAACACCCAGTTTATCACCCGGTTATATCACCCGGCTGACCTCTGACACTTGGGACACCCTGTATATGCTGCTCCACTTCTAGAAATATTCGAATTCGTGAATTTCAGGCACCTAGGCTCCCTTGTCATGAATTGTAACCAAATCCGAACAACTTGATTGACAAACACACGGACAAGCAGACACACAAAATTCAAATTAAGTCCAGTATTCGACTTTGCTCGCTTCGCTCGCTTGGCCATTCAATATGAGAAAATAAAATAAAACAGAAAACGAAGAGACGAAAAGCAAAAGACAACTGCCCAACTGGGACACCCAATTCAGAACTCTCTGTTGACTAGCATGGAAAATCCTAGTGCACCAACACTTTACTGCCTTGAAACGTGTGTACGATCTGTTATGTGCTCCGTCCACCACTCAGGCTTGAACCTGACAGTGCACTTCTGTGCACCACCTAAACCAATAACTATAACTTACAGCATTACACGGTTTGTGTAGCGACAGTACAAATTATTTGTACAAAATGTGTACTGCCATTACACAAAGGGTGTACCTCTAGTCACAATATATACAGCTGAGCAGGTGCATACAGGTTTGAACTGTCAGGAGAAGTAGTAGGTTGGGAATTATCAGTTTTTTTATTATTTTGTCTGCTAACAAAGCAGTATAATGAGTACAGCAAATTACTTCTTCCTTCTCTTTTCTCGGAAAACGAAGGGGCAGGCTACTATCTGAAAGATACAGTGTTCTGGCAGAACACAGTGTTTTCAGAGAGTACATCACCTCTAAGATTTCTTTAGGGCCCCCGCGCACTAAGCGACCAAGCCTCGCGACCAGGTTGCTGCGGCCAACGAGAATGCTACGGCGCCGCGGCCAGTCATGGCAGCGGCCACTAGGATCCCGGGCGGCATGCAGGCGACCACAGAGTGTGTTCATTTTCCACCGCGTCATCGAGATTTATCAATGAAAAACGGACACGGCCACGCGGCAGGAAGCCATGTTTTTTGGTCGCGACCCGGCAGCCCAATGCGCGGGGCGCTTAATATTTTTTCAATGTATAGTGATGTCAGAGTATACCTTGCTTTTAAAAAGTAAACACTTTGACACTTTTTATTTATTATTT
>JAHWFP010231700.1:0-11629 GCA_023313725.1 Lithobius niger | reverse complement strand
GGGGGGGGGAGGGGGGGACCGGCGAAAATGAGAGGGAGGGCATGCACATTTTTATATGAAGAGGAAGGGGGGGGCTAGACTTTTTCAGAAAAAACTGTGAGAAAGGAAGCACACAGCAAGTTATGTAATGTTAATGTAATAAATGTATTTAGCTTAGTGTAGGCTCTTTATAACAAGCAATCCAGTACGCCAAAAACAGTTTCTTTACTCAAGTTATTAATACGGAAAGTTCCTTTACAGAGAATGAAGTGGTTTTCAAATTCACGGCTCATGGCACGTTTATGCAACCACTCGCTTTTGCATTCTCGCAGCTAGAAGCTAGAAATCACCTCAAATTCCAACATGGCGGCGGTTTTATGTCTGCCGCCTCGCAACGAAAACAGCAAATAACGTGAGTTCAGAAGCGTTTGGGAAAATTGTTTCGTCATGAGGAATTCTTTGTATTATTGGCACGGATTATAAGACTGCAATTATTTACTCAAACGATGTCGGATTTAGCTCATCCCTTTAGCGTTGTTACCATGGCAATATGTCACCTTTGCCATCGCGATTGAGTTCTAGCTGGGAAAAGTCTAGTCGCTGCGTAAACGTGCCCTTACAGACGATTAAAAACATGAAAATTAAAATCGAACTACATATACATTTTGATTGTAGTGCGAGGACAGTGAGAATTACCTATACAGTTTTACATTCGTTACAGGGTTACGGTTTGCCTTTTTCGTCATCTCATGAATTAATTGATTTTTTTAGGTGATGCAATACTTGTCAATTGGTTCCTATCAAGATTATTTTAGCATGTGAAAATACTTTGTGACACTCTTTACAATACAAATGGTGCTTTGTGTGGTGCTGTTCCTTATACAAAGATTCTTCATAAAAAAAACTGCTGTTTTCACCACATAAACCGTAGTCAAGGTAGTTAAGGTAGTTTTTTTTTTTTACTGTAACGTTACTGTTGATTTATTTAATAACTAGCAACCCGGCTTCGCCCGGGGATTTGTGTGACCCGTGGTTGTTTCCTCCTTTTATCCCGTCCTCTCCCTCTCCTCTTGGTTTCCTTCCCTTTCTCTTCTTTGCTACACGTAGTTGAATGTGGATGGTTATTTGAATTAATAGCGAACACTTCCAGAAATTCTCTTTTAGGTTGAGTTAATGCGTAATCGTATGCTTAATGGTAACAGCTCACTTCACCGTGTGAGAAAGAAGTGTTGACGAAGTCATGTTATACTTGCCCTTGAGATTACGACGGTGTTTAGTTAGAAGGATAATTGTTAGAGCAAATTGTTAGTCTAGGCAACTATGTGCCAATTTCAACTTATTTTCAGGGCAACAACGTCCCAGTTTCAACTTCCAGCCAAAGAATTGACACACTCGCACGTTTTCATTGTTCCCCTTCCAGGGGTCGTCATTGCGGTTGCTTCATTTCTGCTATGAGACTTTGGTTTATAATGTAAGATTCTTATCCAGAAGCGTCAAAAAGAAACTTGTATGTGTTACATTTAAGTAGACAACGCTTTACAATTAGAAATTTTTTTTTAACAATTAGGAATAAATGAATGTATAAAATAAAAATAAAAATAAAATTTTAAAGCACGAGACAAGGTCATGAACACAGAAAGATGAATTCTTCTCGATCAAACGTATTTTAATAAACTAGCCACATAGCTAGCTTCGTTCGCTCCATTGGCGTCGTCTTGCTTCGCTAGAGGAGGTTCCGTATTGCTACTCCTCTTTAAATAAGATTGGAAGCTACATATTTCGTCAACATTCGTCTGTAAGGATCATCCCATACTTGTGACGCCTGTATTCTGCATGGCTTTGCTTCTTTGCCACTCCCGCTACTAATTTTGCAACCTGATCCCTGTTGCAAAAAGGTAAATTTTCGAATTAACGTCATTTTGAACGGCTTAGGTTATCTCTGGTGGTATAAAAATAAAATTTTAAAACACAAGACAAGATAATGAACACAGAAAAGTGAATTCTTCTCGATCAAACGTATTATAATAAATTACTAAAGCTTAATTACAAATGTTTTATGAGAAAGTACTAAAGTTTGCTAAATTTACAAGAAAGTACTAAGGCTTGATGATTTGCAAAATGCAAATTAAATGCAAATTTGCAAAATGCAAATCACCATCAAAAACATAAAGAAACACTTATTTCGTAATAAACCAATTTCTGATTTGTCGCATAATTTGGCCAAAACTAAAGTGAAAGTAGCAAGTTTAACTGGTAGCTGGTTAAAAATTGTTGCGATGGAAGATTTGACTCCTTTGTACCATAACTAATTTTTTTACCAAAAGAATTCGGTATCTAATGGTTCCATTCTTCAGATATCTGATTTTTTTTTAAACGTCTACCATTTTAAGGCCTTTATTAAAGTAATTATTTAAAACAGTTAAAAATTGTTCCTTGCAGGGAGAGAGTTTTTTTTTTCGGACCTTCATTACAGTGAGATTCTACTGCACTGACTTAACATCGGAATATCTACAGGTGCAGCTGAAGACCCAACGAGAATAGACGAAATTTGATACGCACCCTTTAAACCAATTTGATTTTCAAGCTGGCTGAAACAATGAACTGGTGTAGCCCCACAGCAATAATATTCTATAGTGTCCGCGGCCTATCTTGAGTTCTCCGCAGAACGAACGCAGACAATCGATTGTACGTTTTCGGTAGCAGAGTGCCTTGTTGATATCCAAGATGGTTACAAAAACAATGGCGGCCATCGATTAAATTAAGCCACGCCCTCCAGGAAGACGTAGCCGATCACAAAAAACTTGCAGGACTCAAGATACACCGCGCACACAGTAATAGAATAAATCGACGATTAGGCCTAAGCCTACAGAATGCAGCGACGCACAACGCCAACGCCGTTCAACAGAGGACGAACGCATCCCACACAATTACACGAATATTAAGTTTTCATTCTTTCCCACACTGCCCTACTCGCAGAACAAAACACACGTGTCTTCGGTTCGAACCCCGTCCACGCTTCGCCGATCGCATCGGGCCGCGTCCCGTTCAGCCACGTGACCCCTTTAGGCCTGTCCCCCGCCCATTTTCCCCTCCTGCTGCTGTTGCGTATATTATTTGATCACTGGTCAGAGCTGTTGTGATTGGTAAATGTTCGTCATGGGAGTGAAAAAATGGATACTGGTTCCTTTGACCCCCAGTCTCGAGCTGACACGTGCTGCACAGAAGAAACTAACGTTCGCGAACAACGCGCACAGAAATTGATGATGTCATTGAGGATAATTATGAATGGAGGCGTGACGCCTGGGGGACGAGAGAGCAGTCTATTACTCCTCTATTACTCTTTAAAACGTTTTAAGTTGATAGAGACGTTGTATTTTGGTGTTGAAATTAATATTATCACATCTTGTTTATATTATAAATTATATATTGACTTGTTAATTACGTCATAATTATCCGTAAATAAACAAACATCGTTTATTGGCAAGTTTTATACAGTATTCTAGGGTACACAGATCCCCGAGAGGGAATGGGCAAGTTTTAATAAAAGGGCACAGTATGTTTTAGTGAACATTTTGTTTTTCGGGGGAATTTTTTTCTTGTTTTCTTTTTACTTTGTATTTCTTAGCCTTTTTTGCCGTTCTTTATTGCCCTTTTTAGGCCTTTACTTTATTGCCCTTTTAGGCTCTTTATTGCTCTTTTCAGGCATTTATTGCCCTCTTTAAACCCTTATTGCCCTTCTCAGGCCTTTTTTGCCCTTTTCAAGCCTTTATTATACTTTTTAGGCCTTTTGGCCGTTTTCAGGCAGCGCCATACCAGCAATTGTTGGCACAAAGAGACAGTTTTTTTTTGTTTTTTTTTACAAAAAGGGCATTTTCCGAAAAGGGCAGGTGCAATGCCCCCCCCCCCCTGCTCCCATCTTGTGCACGCCCCTGGTTTTATTTCTCGTTGTTAATAATATCCGCGTAAAAACGTTCCATGATACAATAAAATACAATAAACTAATTGCTAGCTAATAAAATTTTTCCCATGTTAAATCCCATAGACTTTTTGCTCACGGCTAGCGCAAAATTGAGAAAGCCTACGTAGCTGAATTTTGGCACACGGATGCATGGTGATCTGACCATGGTCCTTTTGTTGGTTTCAGAGTTGTAGAGGTCAGGACAAATGCGTGGGAGGGTTTTGAAATTCGCCACCAGCGAATTTTAATTTCGTTTCTTTTCCAAGTTGCAACCAACGATTTCCAGCAACAATGTCTTGAACAATCAACACTGGTCTTTAGATTTATTGTAAAAGCCTGCACGAACTAAAAACTGAACTGTAACGAAGGACAAAATAAGGAAACATTAACGTTGTCGTGGATTAACGTTGCGTAAGAATAAAAGGATGCACGTTAGATGATGGTTATGCAACAATACAAGCATCCACGAGCTAACGGGGTTTTTGTTAATAACCCAAAAATAAAATGCTCCGGCGTTCTGCTGTTTTATGAACAGCGACCTTCGGGGTTTCTGTATGACTAAATGTCAATGGAATCTTGAAAAGTTAAGGGGATGGTGCAGGGATAAACAAAACAACTGAAGGGTATGTGCTGATTGAGTGAGCGAAGCGAACGAAATCAGCGATTGTTAGCCAGTGTGTCCCAAAATGGGATTGAAGCAGCTTAAGCAAGTGAAGAGTGGTCATACAATAAATTAAGCCGTGGCAATTTGGCTAATCTAACGGCTAATTGGCAATGGTCAATTTGAAAATTAGAAATGTGAAAATTTATAGAAATAAAATTCTTCTAGAAATGAGCTACAGATGAAGATAACACGGTGTACCCTTGTGTACCTTCACAGTCCTATGGAAGTTGTGATATCCACCCAAAACCAAAACTGGTAGAAAAACCTGCCAAGTTTCCAAAAACGATCGGCATTTGAAGGTAGTGATATCATTCAACCAACGAAAGGCCGCCAGGGTCAATCCTATTAGCCAAGTTAATCGCACCCAATAATATTTTGGACGTTAAATGAAAACTTGAAGATTGCTACAGCGAGTAGCAATCTTCAAGTTTTCATTTAACTTTCGGACCATTAGTCGGTGCGATAACTTGTCTAATAGGATTGACCTTGGCGGCCTTTCGTTGGTTGAATGATATCACTACCTTCAAAGGCCGATCGTTTTTGGAAACTTGGCAGGATTTTCTACCAATTTTGGTTTTAGGTGGATTAAACTAAACGAAACGTAACTAGCTTGTATTTAATTATTATTTAGTTTAGCTTAGTTGTAATTTAGTTTACTTTAGATTTGGGCTGAAAAATGAGAAAAAATTACCAGGTGGAACGCGTGGCGCCCTCTGAAAACTCGGATGGAACTAATAGGAATGAATGTAACACGTTTCAATAGGGACTTTTCAGAGTTACAAATTCTCCTACCCAACCCTATTAATTCTTGTTAATATTAATGGGTTATTAATACGTAATAATTATTTGTTTTTTAAATACCTCAATTTATTCATCTGATTTAAAGCTTAGCTTGCAGTATTTTAGTTGTTTTATTTCTTATGGTTGGGAGAGGGGGCCTTCAAATAATTGGAGGGGGGGGGGCCATCCTGGCCCATCCTACCACACCCCTAGCACCATCACCATGACTGAGGTTGGCGCTAATGACCAAGCTGTCGACGCGCCATTAAACCTCAACCCCCCCCCCCCCCCGCCCCCTAGCACCATCACTTTTGAAGAGGTAGGCGCAAACTGTCGTAACGCGAATTCCAGTATTCAAGTTTAACTTTGTCAGGCAGGACAAATTTGACACATTCCTCGAAACTACAATAGTGAACTCTTGGCGAAAATTATTCCACTCAATATTTTGATTGCTAATCTTTTTCTAGAATTTGTCCTCTCTCCCCCCCCCCCCCCTCCCACCGTTTTGTATCCCAGTTGAAACCGCTATTAACTGACACTGGTTCGTTAGGATAAAATGTTATCGCTAAATGAAGTCGTGTTGCCTGCGGGCTGTTCGATACGCTTGGCTACTTTAGTGTTCAATTTCGTCGCCAGAGGTGAGCACGCGCCAGGGCCAAATGCCTCGAGGCGGCACGTGCCAGGACGTTAGCATAGGACGCACGTGCGATGCGGGCGCCATTATCGGCTTATGGTGAGGTACCCTTGAGGTTTTTAATCCCAGGAGTATTTGCATTATACGCAGTGGTGCCCTTCGCCTCGGCACACCTAATGTAAACAGAGTGCCAATCTCTGACTAGTCTAATCTAGTTAATGTTGACATGGTGGTTGGCATTATGATTCTATTAGCGTCGTCTAACAACAGTAAGAACACAAGCCAATAGATCAGTGACATGACGTAGTATTATCGTATATAGCTCTATGCTGGAGCCTTAATGGGTTAGCTGCAAGGGGCACTGCAGAGAGAAACAGAAGGGCGTCATACTGAAGCCGATGCTGTGAAGAGAGATTTCTTAGAACTAAAACGCGCGATTTTTGTTGTTGGAGAAAACATCGTTATTTTAAGCCTAAGAAATCCGCTCTTCCGTTGTTTTTCCCTCCATTTTTATGTAGTGCACCTTGTAGTTATGCCCTCCAAAACCTATACGGGTGCCAACATGGCGGCAAATGTCACTGCTCTATACGCAATCGAATTTCACCCATTAAAAATTCGGTAATTTCTTGATTTGGACATTTCAGCATCGCATTGAACAAAAAATACCGAGATAGTGCGAAGAAAAAACGGTAACGAAGTTTACTTCAATGCAGCAACTTTTTTGACCGAAATTTCTAGGTGTTAAACGTGCGGTTCAAAAATGCCCCCAAAAATACTGGGATTACTGCCACTGTGAGTGTGTGGATTAGAAAAGTAAAAAAGTAAATTAAAAAAAAAACCAATAAGGTACACAAGTAAGTATACAATAAAAATACGACGTTGCGAGTCGGGATACGACTCTTTTCAAGCCATACACATCACTATAGTGTCCGCGGCCTGTCTTGAGTTCTCCGCAGAACGAACACAGATAATCGATTGTACGTTTTCAGCAGCAGAGTGCCTTGTTGATATCCAAGATGGTTACAAAAACAATGGCGGCCATCGATTAAAGCCACCCAATCCAGGAAGACGTAACCGCTCACAAAATACTTGCAGGACTCAAGATACGCCGCGCACTGTATAGGCTAAAAACAAAACATGTAAAAAAAACACTGGGCGAACAAACAAAGCATACCAAATTTAAGCATACAATTTTAAAAACTAAAAATGAACCTAAGGCCTTAGGTTTTTAAAATTGTATGCTTTTTGTTGTGCTTTGTGGGTTCGCCCAGTGTTGTTTTTTTTTTCACATGTTTTGACTCTTAGCCAAGTACTGCTTGAAAAAGAGTCGTGTCTGATTCGAAACGTCGCATTTTTATTGTATTTGTGCACCTTACTGGCTTTTTACTTTATTAATCACTGTTTGATGCTTTTGTCATCATTTTCCTGTGTGTGGAGGGAGTGACGTAACTACAATGAGGCAGAGGAGGCAGCTGCCTCCAGGTCCACCGACTTTGGTGCTCACCCGCCCCGCCCCCCCCCCCCCCCCCCCCCCCCCCCCTAATATTTTTTTTTAAACCCAAAAACAAAACAAAAATATTTTTTGGTTTTTTTTTTTTCGGTTTTGTGGGGTTTTTTTTTTTGGGAAGGGGGGGGGGGGGGGGGGTGTGGTGGGAGGGAAGCTCCACTGGACTCTCGCCCTGTGTGGCAAAAACGACATTTTTTGGTATGAAGGGCCCCTCCACTGAACTCCACGCAGGAATTAGAGAAATCGTCGGAGCGTAGAGCAATTTCGGCCGAAAACAATACCCTGTTTAGACCGTGTAAATTAGTTTTTCTGTCATCGTCACAAATTAAAGGAAAAAAAAAAAAACGTAAAAATTTGGAGGCGCCGGGTATCGATCCCGGTACCTCTCGCATGCTAAGCGAGCGCTCTACCATGTGAGCTACGCCCCCAGATAACGGTTAAAGAGCTTTGGGAGACAAATATAGAAATGACACTGATTCAAGTAAGTCAAGGATTTGTAATTAGTTTTAGCTCTGCATTCGTAGCGCGTTCTGGGCGCGGTCGGAGTGGAAGACCGAGATGGTAGTGGTGGAAAGCAAACTGCCTTTGAATGGGGGCAGCTATGTAGCGCCACGATGGAAATTCGTCGGCTTTCTGGTGAGTGCATGAAAAATAAGCAGTGAGGGTTTGATTCCGTCAATCACTGTTCACGAACCAAAAATGGAAGCCGTGGGTCACTTTTTCCGATCCATGACCCAACCGAACCCTCACCGTCGACCCACTTGATCCACCCGATAAAGACAAAATGTGGCCCACCGCCCTTCCCATTCCTGGCTATGAAAAAATAATACAGTGTGCAAATGCAGGTAACGTTATTTCAAACAGTTCATTTTTTTTTTAAAGATTTACTAAATAGCCATAACACAGTGTTACAATAACGAGCTGCAAAAAATATGCTCTGCACTTTATTAATTTAAAACCTAAAAAAACAACATAAAGCGTGTGCTTAATAGTGTTAAGCTAGTTGAATATAATGCGCCAGTAAGTTTTTATTCCTCCTTTGGTGTCTATTATAAATAAAGTATACTTCTTGCGTGTGTGGCTTACTCAATTGGTGGGCCGGTGGGTGAACGGTCTTGATCCATGAACCACTTGACCCACGATAAAATATGACCCATTTGACCCATTGACCCCTTGACCCATGGGGCATCTCTGTTACGAACTCATCTGTTTAACTTATTGAGAATTGAATAATCGACTACAGCCTAAATTCGATCGAACATTGCCTGGGCAATTTCGCCAGGCAATTCCAGACGGAAATTCCTAGGATCTTTTACATGCCACAATCGACATGAGCACGAGGCATCAAAGGAACCTTCTCTTCCGAAAATGGCCGTATGATTTCAGACCACCTCGCACCACGACGCCTAACACATCAGTGAATTTTGTCAGTTTATGTTCGTCATGATCCTTTTACAATTTCTTCCCTGGCTAGACTTCCCGAGATTTATCAACACGAGACGAGTCGAGATGGGGGGAATTCGAGGACTCGAGACCTGTCAATGCAGAATGAATTTTTCACTTTGCAGGCTGAAGGATACGGTTAAAAGTTGTTTAAAAGTTGGTCAAAAGAGCCGTGATGACCGCTCCAATCTTGCAATACACGTAATTTATTAAAGGGATATTCCTCCCAGCGCCATTTTTCTCGATTCACCACATCAAGTACGGCCCCCAAAGGTCTATTTACTTGCCGTTAGTCAATCCCTTGGTAAAAATTCCTTTTTAAATGTGGCGTCTAGGAGATTTTCTGTTGAGTAATTGGTAACTTTATTTACTGCGTCCCGTAGTATATGATCCTTTGCGCGCTTACAATAATAACGTTCCATCTCTGTGTGTGCATGTAGTAATTTTCTAATAATTACCATGAGATCAAAAATGTAAAAGACTAATGCGGTAAAAATTAAAATTAATTATTCCAATAGATCGCCGAAGAAAAATTGTAAGACACTAGCCTAGAAAATTATAAAATGTGACGGTAAAATACGAGAATCAATCCGGTTTGTGACGACACAATCTTTAACCTGATGCTGTGTCGTGTACTATTCCCAAAGCCAACTGAGACAGTAGCTATACGTTCCTCGCTACGCAGCTACCCTCACCGTCGACCCACTTGACCCACCCGATAAAGACAAAATGTGGCCCACCGCCCTTCCCATTCCTGGCTATGAAAAAATAATACAGTATAGCAAACGCATGCAACGTTATTTCAAACAGTTCATTTTTTTTTTAAAGATTTACTAAATATCCATAACACAGTGTTACAATAACGAACCACCCCAGGCGACCTTGGCGCTGATAAATGCGCGGATGGCGATCTGCGCGTGGCTGTTATAAGGGAGGCGGAATGTCATAAGGCACGCCGGGTGTCCCTTTAAAAATAGTTTCCTTTCTAATGATGTATCGTGGAGCGCCATCAGTAGAAAGGTTAAAAACCTATAAAAGTTACCGTGTAGCGGGTAATCAATTGATAAGTTGTTGACGTCACTGAATATGATGTCATCCAGTTGATTACCTGCTACACAGGACAATAATTGTTTATCTTTTTTAACCGTTCCGCTGATGGTGATTCACAGGTCACACGATACGATTTTAATAGAAATACCTACTGTGTTTACAAGTTATACGTACTGCAAGAATTGGAGCAGCAGCCGGAGCATACGCTATTTTGGCAAGTCTCAAAAACATATGGAGCTTAAACCGTGAAAATTAACATCTGTCATCGTCTTAGGGCACGTTTACGCAACCACTCGCTTTTGCATTCTCGCAGCTAGAAGATAGAAATCACATCAAATTCCAACATGGCGGCGGATTTATGTCTGCCGCTTCGCAACGAAAACAGCAAATAACGTGAGTTCAGAAGTGTTTGGGAAAATTGTTTCGTCATGAGGAATTCTTTATATTATTGGCACGGATTATAAGACTGCAAGTATTTACTCAAACGATGTCGGATTTAGCTAATCCATTTAGCGTTGTTACCATGGCAATGTCACCTTTGCCATCGCGATTAAGTTCTAGCTGCGAGAATGCAACGGAGAGTCGCTGCTTAAATGCGTCCTTAAAGTTCATCAGAAACATTAAAAAAAAAACCGTTGAACGAGATAAGATTTACGACAAAATTTGGAGGCGCCGGGAATCGATCCCAATTATATCTCTCGCATGCTAAGCGAGCGCTATACCACGCGAGTTACGTCCCCAGATGCAGTGTTACGACCTTTAAGAGACAAATATAGAAACGTGACTTACAAACAACACTAATTCAAGCAAGTCAAGGATTTATCGTCAGTTTTAGTTCAACATTTATAGAGCGTTCTGGGCGAGTTCGGGATGAAGATGGGGATGGTACTGTTGGAAAGCGAACTATCTTTGAATGGGGCAGCTATGACGACACGATGGAAATTCGTCGAATTTTAAGCATTAAAGTTGTAGTTTCGCACACGATGTCACCTGTTTGATAAATTCGAGGACTACACGTGCCTTAACAATTTTTGTCGAAATTTATCCAGACGAGATAATTCGAGATGGGGGGAATTCGAGGACTACCTGAAGTTTGTCATGATGTATCAAGACGAGGCGAGTCAAGATGAAGTAATTCGAGATCTTCACAAAAAATTCCGAGAGTTATCGAGATTTATCAATGAGACGAGTAGAGATGGGAAGAATTTGAGAACTATACGAGAATTCCCGAGATTTGTCGAGATGAGACGAATCGAGATGGGAGCGATTCGAGAACTACAGGAGAATTCCCGAGATTTGTTTAGTTTAACCAGATGAGATACTACAGGGACTTCCCGATATTTGTCGAGATTTTATTAAGACAAGACGACTAGAGATGGGAGGAATTCCGAATACTACTAGAGAATTCCCAAGAGTGGTCGAGCTTTATCAAGTTGAGACGAGTCGAGATAGGAGGAATTCGAGGACTACACTAGACTTGCCGATGTTTGTTGAGATTTATTAAGACAAGACGAATCGCGATGGGAGGGGTTCCGAGAACTACTCGAGAATTCTCAAGAGTGGTCGAGATTTATCAAGTCGAGACGGGAGGAATTCGAGGATTATACTAGACTT
>JAHWFP010231698.1:0-10676 GCA_023313725.1 Lithobius niger | reverse complement strand
ATGGCAATGTCAAGTGTCCGCATCATGTTGCATAAATGAATAAGCCTACCCTCGAACCCAATTCTCCGTTAGCTGCAACTTACGAAATTAAAACTGCAGGTCAAAATTAAGTCCACAAGCTGAGAAGTACGCCTAAGATTTAAAAATAGGCCTAAGAGCTAAACAATTTTTAACCTGCATGTGACAGGTACAACTTTTAGATTAACAGAGAGCACTGTTGTAGTGCGTGATAGAGGTGTGCGCCACAAGATTTTCGAAAGTGGCGGATCTGTACAGGAGACCGGTTGCGACTCGCTGCAGCCGATTGTTTGTTGAGATCCCATTGTAGTTGTCCTGTCGTTCTTTGCCTCTGCTGTCTTTTTAACGCTTTTTTGTTTCACGGTTTTCGTTAAGCGTTTTTTTCTCTTTTTTATCGCTCTCTATCCGTAACTGTTAATTGACGCGAACCAATGAATTGCATGTCATATTTTCGGCGTCTGTTCTGTGAATGCATCTAATTTATTAGGGCGGCGCGATGTGGCACTACAATTAAAGTTTACGTTTAATTTTTTTTTATACTCCCAACACACAAAACTCCAATCCAACGGCAACGAGCACGCAGCAGGACCACTGCAGTGCAAGCCTGTCAGCTTGTTAGGCAGAGAAGAGCACTTCAAGCGGCAGCAGCTCAAGTACAACATTGTGGCGACGAATATATTTTACATAGTGTAATTTTTTCCGATTTCAGTCGGGAGAGGGGAGGACCGCCGTTGTAGTTAGTCCCAAGCCCAAAAATGTGAAGCGGGGGGGGGGGGCAAGACTGTACATGACTAACCCACCTACATAAAAGATATTACTGTAGTTAATCATTTCCAGAAATGTCTGTTTAGGTGGCTACTGGATATCAGTACTGTGTCCCTGAAGGTTTATTTAAGTTTTAAACTGAAGAATACTTTCAGCATTTTTAGTAATTTAATTTTTTTTGCGTGTTTTTCCCCTCCTCTTTGTACCATATTTATTTATTATTATTATTTTTCGTTGTATGTGACGCTAAGTATATTTTTTCATCGTGGTTCTACTTGTTTTTGTGTTGCCTTCCTTTTTAAAGGCGCCTGTTAACCATTTCGATAGCATTGCCCATATTCTAAACACAGCATCCACGTTCCAGATTCTCCGTCATCCAATAGGCTGATGTGGGTCACATGATCTCGTTTTAGCTATTAAAATCGTAGCGCTGCTGCAAATAGTATTGTTAATTTATCGCTATTTTCTTTATATTGTTCGAAAATTCTGCGGTACTGCATCATGGAGTTGAAAGGCACCTTTAAGGTATTTTTCCCTTTGGGTAATCGAACCCGTAGGGTCGTGATTGGCGACTCGAAGTCTAACTTCTTACCATTTGTTAGCGGGGTGCCCCAAGGGTCCGTTCTAGGACCCATTCTGTTCGTTATCCATATAAATGACTCGGTGTTAATTTCTCTGACAGCACACCAGTTCAAATTCGCTGACGACCTTAAACTGGACGCGCACATTGTCGACCAGGCGCTCGACTCCAACTCGCTCCATGTAGCGATTAACCAGTGGAGTTTGGACTGGCAACCGCCGCTCTCATTCTCAAATGCCGGGCTTTCAGCGTTGGTCATCACCAACCCCCAGGTGATTACCACTTAAACGATCACCCACTTCCATCCGTTGTTGACGTTAACGACCTGGGGAGGTCTGTCTGACCTCTAAACTGTCTGAACTGTCTAAACTGTCTGAACTGTCTGTCTGAACTTAAAACCTTCCTTACACTGTACCCAAATTACAGCTAAAGCGTCTCAAAGACTTGCTATTGTCAACCGCTGTTTTACTTCTGAAAATGTGAAAATCAAAGTTTGGGCCTTTTTTAATGTATTCGTGGTACCGCTCCTCGAGTATGCATGCCCGGTGTGGTCACCATCGCTGCTTGGTGACATCGGCAAGCTGGAATATGTCCAGCGCAAATTTACTAAAAACTTACCTGGAATGCGGACGCTTTCTTACGATACCAGGTTATCCCGTTTTGGACTCGAGTCTCTTAAATTGCGTAGGTTACGTGCCAATCTCATTCTGACCTTCAAAAGTGTTGGTGGTTTTACACCAATCGATCTGCCATTCTTCGATCCCTACCCCTACTCTGCCACTAGAGGTCATTCACTACTGTTCAATACAGTAGGACTGAATTGGCTGTTCAGTCTGCGAGGCTGGATTGCAGGAAGAGCTCTTTCAGTGTAAATGTGATCCAGCTTGGAATGCTCTTCCTGAGGAGGTTGCACAGGCGCGTTCAGTCGACCGTTTTAGATTTGTAGTGGGTAGGACTTGTAGGCGAAAATTTCTGAAGAGGCCTAATTTGTTTCTAAGCCCTGATTCACGTTTTTTATTGTAAATCCTTACACTATTCAGTGGGACTAATAGAAGCGGCTTCCAAACCCTTCTAGCCCAAACCACTCCTGTGGTTAAATTCTTATTATTATTTTGTTTTGATTATTTACATTATTGCATAAGTTGACATACATATGTAGTTCTTGTGTCTTTTTGTATGTTGTTGTTTCTTTTTTGTTTTATGGTAGCCACACACGAGCATCAGCTCTTGTGGGGTAAGGGCACTATGGCATTTTGTACTGTTTGCCCAGACTCAGTAACCAATTCACTACGTATCTCAAATTGGATAAAAAAAATTCAGCAAAAACGTGAAAAAAGTGTTGAGGAATTTTTTTTTTGTGGGGGGGGGGGGGGCCCCCCCCCCTTCTTAAAACCTTTGGGTAAGGGGGGGGGGGGGGAGGGTTCGTTCAGGACAGATAAAACTATTTTGAAGGCTTTATCAATGTTCTTCAAGACATACTGGTAAGCTATCAATCTCAAGGCTCGTTGCAGAGTGGGCCATCAAAATTACCTGTTAATTCCAGTATTTTACCAGATGTCATTGTTGGGCAGCATTGTGTTCTTAGTTCGCAGTGGAAAGCTAAACAATGACAGACATTGTGTCCCTCTCCCACCAATGAATGGACAAGGAGGACGGAGGAATAAATAGAGTAACTAGCAGCAAATGAAACAGCACTTGCTCAGCTGGCCCTCCTGGCAAAAATTTCTTGCACTGCCCTGCTCCTCTCTCCGTTTTCTGCCTTCAGTCTAACCCAAGGGAAGCGCTGTTCTCGGAGGAAATAGCTTCAGCTGGCAAACTAGCTCTGTTCATTTATTCAATTTCACACCTAAATTAATATTATTGTTGTGGCATTAACGTCATTCCAAACAAAGTACAATCACAGAACTCAAGGCCGTTTTAAGGCTTATACAACAAAAACAACAACAAATCCGATTTTCAAGGCTTGAAGCCTTGAATTTTCAAATTTAGGGCTTTTCAAGGAATTCAAGGCCGTGTACGAACCCTGGGGGGCGGGGGTGTTTGCCGATGTCCACTAAATCATGCCAACGCATTTACGCATCTATTGCAACAATTTACAGCCGAGTTCACAGTCGCCCGAATGTCTTCAACCCTGCATCAAGCAAACAGTTCAACCTTCACCTTTAAGTGATGGATACCAGGTCACGTGTCAGATGGAGGGCTTGGAGTCGGGGAGGGAGGGAGGGGGAGGGTGTGACGTCACGTCGCGCCCCTTCCAATAATACAGCCTTTAATTAAGGGCGGCCCCTTGCCTGCTTCCGTTTCATTTATTTTTAATATCATCACCGCGTTGA
Source organism: Lithobius niger (assembly GCA_023313725.1). Lineage (NCBI taxonomy): Eukaryota > Metazoa > Arthropoda > Chilopoda > Lithobiomorpha > Lithobiidae > Lithobius > Lithobius niger. The sequence continues at coordinate 6,980 of JAHWFP010231698.1, read as the reverse complement.
GGCGAGTGCGGCAGGAAATACCATCATCAGCGCAAAGCCCAGAGCCAGCTGATCAACCAGGGTCGCATCACGTGACCCGCAATACCCATAATCCATCATTGCAAATGGACGACGGCGGAGGCGAAAGGGGGGAGGCGAACGGTTACATGTAATTGAATCGAACAATACGGCGTTCATGACGGTTTTGAAGCTCGATACAAGGGAAATTGAAGAGTTGTGAATATGAATTAGCGGAGAGTTGTGCTCAAATAAAATACATTGAATCAGGAGAATATAAAGAGTGTCGGGAGCAGGAGTGTCGCACAGAGCTAAAGCTCTGTCCCACAGTGCCGTAACGAATCAACCTACAAAAATAGGATATTATTTAGAAAAAAACTACTTTACGCGCTGTCGACTTAAAGGGGGATTGCCACTAAAATGACAAGCTTCAGCATCTATGGCCGTTTTCCACTATCTGGTTCTGTGTAGCCTTTAATTTCAACAGGCGAAGGAACACACAAATAAATTTCTGTTTACGCAGTAAACAATCCAAGTGCCTCCTTAATTTATTTATTTCGGGACAAGGGAACTTTGACGAGTGCGATAAAACTGTTCAAAGAGGAAATTCGTACCACAAATTCTGAAATATTCAGGAATCCCTCGGCAGCTTAGCCGATCTTTATTAGCGGCCCATAAACTTTGCAGTTTTACAATTTCAGGACCAGGGAGCTTTGGCGAGTCCAATAAAACGTGTTCATAGAGGAAATTCGTACCTCAAATTCGGAGATATTCAGGAATCCCTCGACAGCTTAGCCGATCTCTATTAACGGCCCGTAAACTTTGCAGTTTTGCGATTTCGGGACAAGGGAACTTTGGCGAGTGCGATAAAACTGTTCAAAGAGGAAATTCGTACCTCAAATTCGGAGATATTCAGGAATCCCTCGACGGCTTAGCCGATCTGTTATAGCGTGCCCCATACAGGCGTGTCCCAAAACTGCGACTGTCATCGTGTCCCAAACAGGGAAACACACACCCAGACCAAGAGACAAACAAAATCCCAGTTCACTCAAATAATCGACATTTCCCGCTTCGCTCATTCAGTTACTCATCGTTGGAAATGTCAATTTTTCTTCTAACTTCAGTATTAAACGTTCAGCTCACTAACATGACACGTGGGTAGTTCTTCCGAAAAAAATGAATCATGCTCCTACATACATTACTAAAATGCCCCAGTCGAAGAATTACGGGCACTCCCACAGTTACCCCCCTCCCTTCCAACCCCCCAGCCCCCAACCCCAAACCCAATTGACGTGCGTCTTGGGTTCATTAACGTGGTTACCCCGCGTTTCCCCTCTCCGCTTTGGCCGCAAAACGAATTGCCGGATTCTGCCGCCAGGAGCGCTGACGTCGTCGTGACAGACATTCCGCCATATTGGTTAGCTGGTTCGTACGTTCATTTCGCGGTCGAGTGGGCTTCATCAGGCAGCCCTCATCAGCTAACTGGGACTGCTGTCAACTTCGTCATTTTGCTCGTTGCTAGTGATGGAGGAGTAGGGGGGTGATGGGGTGTAGGAAAGAAGAGACCACAGCACGGTCAGCCGATATGAGATTAGTTTCCCCCAGCACAACTCTCTCTTCACGCTGTGCAACTAGCTTTTCTCCATTTCGCCACCAGCTGGCTCTTTGAGCCTAAATTAAAGGAACCGTTGGAGGAACGAACGGACGAGGAATCCTTCGTTCCTATAGCAAAAATTATTAATTTTCTTTCCTCCCCATCTCTTCTGTGGATATATTGCTCCCGTCTGCACCAAAGAAGATCTGAGCGTTCAGGAAAGGAAATCGAGGCATTTTTTACGTCTATCCTCACCCCCCACCTCCTCGTTCTGAATCTGTTTTCCCAATTTTAATTTTTAATTTGTGGCGAAAACCAATTTCTGAATTAGTGTGAATCCCCCCCCCTCAAAAAAATCATAATCCATAAAGATTCACAGAAGATTCATGAAGATCATGAACGACTGGACACTTCTTTAACCTCACCACCAGATGAACAACGGGTGGTGTTTGATGTACCGTTTGCAGCGTTGTGACGGTTTGCTGTCTCTCTCTCTCATGTGTTTGTCGGGAAAATATACCGTCTGTGTATTTTTGCGGACACTGTCTAACAAACGCTGATTTTCGTTTGCTGCGCTCACTCAATCAGCGGACCCGTACTCCATGCACTTACATACTGAATATTGCAAGTCCAAAGCTTTAAAGCTTAAAGCTTAAAGCTTAAAGTTTAAAGCTTTAAAGTCCAAAGCTTTAACCCACCGGCTTCGTCATTTTGTTCTGGGAGAGGCAGAAAGTAAAGAGCGTTTTCAATATTCAACCGAGTTTTACTAATCCTTTAATTTTAATCGTCCCCAACGACAGAACCTTTAGCTTGCAGTTTATTATTGTAACCCAAAACAAAACATGATAAGGATTCCCGCCAGTCTTTTCGGCCGTGTGAAGTCGTGATATCAAACGCCAAGCTCTTTTGCCAAGCTAATACCGCCGAGTAACAGTTCGAAGGTTACATGAAACTATATGAAAATTGCTTACTGCGCAATTTTCACCTTTTTCGTTTAACGTTTGAAGTCTTAGTCAGTGGGATTAGCTTGGCGTAAGAGCTTGGCGTTTGATATCACGACTTCACACGGCCGAAAAGCTTGGCGGAAATCCGTAACAAGTTTTGTTTTGGGTTATATATCAGATGTTTTTGGCCCAAATTGATGAAATCCATTTTTTTTCCTTAGCAATTATGAGATGGAAACACCAATCTAGATATCTGGTCCATTTTTTTTTTGTTTGGCTCTCGTTACATTTTGAGGACAGCAGTCCCTTTTTTTCGTACGATTAGTATTTTTTTTTTAGTGCCGCATTATCTCCTTGCAAACGTACGGATTTATTTAATGTTCGGTTAGAATAGCATTATTTGCTGGTTGGCATTGTTTAAAAAAAATTCCTCAAGTTGCTGCTTGTACAAACGAAACTACCTATACACAAACCAAAACCCTTTTTCATTAGTCTAAGTCCGCCATTTAAGTCGGTGAATTCAGAATAATAAACCGCCTCGAAGAGCCGATGAGTTCGATGGTTCAGCTGCAGAGACATCACGCTGAGGTATAGGAAAATTCATCGTGCGTTTTAGAACAACTTTGATAAGTTGTGGGCAACATCGCCATAGATTAACTATATAGTTCGCACCTTACCTCATGCAAGCGTACGCATGGCCCTTGCGGTAGTTGCGGGTACTAATCTCATATTGCTAAGCCTCTGTGCTGCTTCGCACGCAAAACGTTAGCAGAGGCGTAGGTAGCCGCAGCCACCACCAGGGCCCCGCGTAGGCTTGGAATAGATTAGATGCAATATCTAGGTAACTTCCTAATCTGCGACATTACTGCGTTAAAAGCCGACCCAGCTACAGTAAAGGCTGTATCATCTTTACCTTCCACAATGCTACGCAAAAAGGCGACACAAATACCGACGCGGTAAGTTCGTTAAGTGGCGTCATCAGTTGAGAGGATTTAGAACCCTCATCGGTTAGTTTGAAATTTCTCCCCTTGGTGTAGAGATGGCAGCACCTAGCAAACATTCTCTACCCTTGATTTTAATCGCCCTATTTTGCTTGTTCTGATACGGCATTTACTGTAGGAGGCTCTGGTTATTCACCATTTCGATGGCGTTGCCCAAATTCTAAAGACAGCATCCACGTTCCAGATTCTCTGTCATCCAATAGGCTGATGTGGGTCACGTGATCTGGTTTTAGTAATGAAAATCCCGGCGCTGCTGCGAATAGTGTTGTTTCATTTTCAGTTTACCGCCATTTTTTTAAATATTGATCGAAGATTCTATACGGTGCTGCATCTAGGATATGAAAAGGGTGAAAAGGCACCTTTAATGCGAGTGCTTCAATTAGACTCGTAAACCGGAAGTTCTGGAAGCTAAGTTACAAAGCAGCAAGCAAACATATAGCTCTTTGTTTACAATTGAACCAATACATATAATTAACGCTAATTTTATTACTTTCTATATTTCTACAAAACCGGCCGACAAAGTGAAATTTGATTAATTACTAAACGAGATGCCTCTTTAAAATTATTATTGATAGCAGATGCATGTTCGCGATTTTATTAATTCCAGCCTGCCAATTAAATAATAATAATAAATAAATACGGATGCAAACCTATTACCACTAATCAAGCTGATTGGCTTTACATCCTGTTTAATAATGGCTATGAATAAATTAGCATCTAGCGCATTTTCGCGTCTTTAGGCTACACGCAGCTACCACAGTAAACAAATGATGGCATGAAGGGATGTGTTTCTAAAGTAGAGGGAAGAGTGAGATGGATTCCGCTAAGACACGTCCCACAACGTCATCAAAATCGATCAGTTTAGAAACACCACTGCCTCATTAGTGAAGAGTGAGATGGATTCCTCTAAGACACGTCCCACAACGTCATCAAAATCGATCAGTTTAGAAACACCACTGCCTTATTAGTGTCGTTCTCAAAATTAGAAAAATTAGCAATAATCGCTCCCACATCTATTTTCTGCTAGAGAAATGTTAGCAACAATATAATACAGATGCTTATTAATCTCTGTTCAATTGGATTTGTTTCAAAATTTAGACATTTTCTAAATCTCACTTCCCACTGCTTAGAAACACGACCATCTCAGCTACTACTGGTGATGGCAGCCATGTAGGATCAGTAAGTGAGCGAGAAAAACAGGCGGCTACAGCGACTACCTAGTCGCATCCGGTCTTCTGTACATTTCTGCCACTACCAATAGTGACGCACACTTCTCTATCAAGCTTTGGAACAGCTATCTCTATTATATAATCTAAAAGCAGTAACCATCAGAATTGCCCGTTAAAAACGTGTTAGCTTTTAAGCTTATTTTACATTTTTGGCGTAATTGTCAGCGTTTAGGCCTAATTTACAACTTTTATTTCGTAAGTAACAACTGACGGAGGTTTGGATTGTGTACAGTAAGCCTATTCATTTTTGCAACACGGTATGCTTCGATCCAACGTAGCCATATAGATCAGTGGTAGTAGGGAAGGGACAGGAGAGACGCTGTTGAGAAAGCCAGCAGCGACTCGTAGCATCTTGACGTTGCCATGGTAACGTGATTTTATGCTTAATTTTCATTTTTTAGGCCTAATTTTTTAACGGCAGTGTTAGTTTCGTAAGTAGTAGATAGGCCTAATGGAGAATTTGGTTCGACCGTAAGCCTATTCATTCATGCAACAATGCGACAAGACTCTTTTAAACGAAGCTAAAATGTTTTTGTTTTTACGGCTGCGTTAACACAAATCCTTAGATTTCAATTCGACGATGAAATGTTATTATTTAATTTAGTTACGTCGAAGAAGACTATTAGCTAAAAGGAGGTAATGATGTTTTAATTTGCCATGTTATTTAACTAACTTTTGACACTGGATCTAACGTTGTAAACAGTGGTCGTCTCTATCTGGTACCGTTGCGAAGTTGAAAAAAGCGAAGGACGGACGGACAAAGTTGTTGCAATAGTCTTCTCAGCCGGTGCGGCTGTACAGAAGACTAAAACCTGCCTCACTTGCCTCAGCAACATCTCAGGTCCATGACGTTACGCTTACGTCAAGTAGGAGGAGTTTGGATCAGTCGCCTCGAGTTAAGAAACAGTTTTTCGCACTTCCCTCTAGTTTAGAAACACCACCAAACCATCAGTGACGTCCTATTTAAATTCAGTGGCACCGAAATTGTTTTCCCTCCTGTTTAGGCCTATGCGCGTAGCTTAGGCCTACTTCTACTCTACATTAGGCCTAACGTGGCTGAGGCGTTTATAGTCACGTGCAAAGCTTCCCATCGGCGGGAAGCAGGGCAGCTCGCGCAGATGCTTTTAGTGTAGTACCCTCTTCCACCACCAACTCCCCCACCCCCTCCCCACCGCTTCACTTCTATTTGTTAATGTTTGATGCTAAGCGTGATGAGGCCAGCCTTTAGAAAGAAGAAATGAAAAAGCTCTTTCCCAGTTTATCGGCCCAACATGGCTGCTAGCGAGGCTATGTAGTTGATTCTTCGAGCCGCTGCATGGGGCTAATATGTACAGCGTCATTTGCTAATGCACTAACCGACGCGGCCGTTTCATGAATTTTTATTATTTTGGTCGTTGGAAAGGGCGTGCTGGTGGTCACTTTCGGTGAATGTACCGCATGGTCCGTCCAGGCGTTTGTTATAAAGGTTGGTGGTTAACGGTGATTATTGCGGTGGTGGAGATGGGACTAGTACGAAACGCTGTCTGACGAGGGGTTAAAGTTACGAAGCATCGATTTGATGCTGCTGGTACTGAGGTAATTTTTTTGGAAGTTTATATTCAGTTATGTGTTAGCCCATCAAAAATGACAAAACTATATACACTACGTACCCCCGCTCGCTCAGCTCCGACCGGCAAAATATAGGTTGCGCAATTTCCGGTTTCGTTTACCTAAGTTCGTCTTTTTGAAGTTACGTTCGAATCTTTAAGGCTTAGGCACTTCCGCAATTATTAACTTTGCTTTTACCATAAATTTTTGCTTTTATTGATTTGTAACCGTGACAACAAGGAGGCAGAGTATTCTTCTACAATTATTATTCTCACACTGTGTTTAAAATGGGCAAAAACGATGGTTTTCTGGAAGGTTTGACGAATTATTAAGGACTTATGTTTTACTGGGTGACGTTTCAGCTTGTATCAAGGTCTGTGTAAAATTTTAAGGTATAGCTTTAGCGAATAAACTAACGGCGTTAGAGCCATTAGATAATTTAGGAACTTCAGCGTAGTCCTATGAGCTCGTGGGTCGTATCAGAAAGTGGCTATTCTGAATTCTGATCCGACTCTGTTTGGCTCTTGGCTGTAATCACACGGCTGGGGAAAAGGGAAACTAGACTAACTAGTGTGCGTCCTAGGCTTCACCGCTTAAGTTTGATGAGGCTTCACCGCTTAAGTTTGAT